>SJXQ01011278.1:9679-21770 GCA_006408695.1 Aepyceros melampus
TCTCCTGTCTCTAAGCCCTGGTGCTGCCCCCCCTCCTGCCCCCAGCCCGCCCCGAGTCCAGCTCCCACCCGCTCATCGCTTCTTCCCTGCGGCTGCAGCTGTCCCCTTGGCTGCGTCCCCTTCACGCCTTAGATGTGGTCAGGCCTCGCCGCTTAGACGCCCTGTCTCCTCCTCGTGTTCCTATCTTAGTGCAGCAGTTGCCTTATCTCTGAGCTGTCCTGCAGAGATGAGAGGAACTGTAAAAACATTTTTCTTAGAAATCTGTTTATCTTCCCAGTTTTCCCAAACCCTGAAGGTTCTGGTTTCGAGTCTCTCAAATGTATCAGATGGCCTCTCTGACTCTCCCCCTCCTGCCTGCCTCCCTCATCTCACCTCCTGTGGCTGCAGATGCTGTTCTGGGCCTTTCTTTCCCAAAGTGATGTTTATGTGGTACTTACATTGGCGTGGTGTGGCCTGATTGTACCTGCTCTTCTCCTGCTGTAAGAGAAAGGAGAAATACCTTCCCTACCTTCTTGCATGAAAAAAAATTATTCTTTTTTTCTTTTCTGTATTTGCTGTTTGACAGGGGCTTCCCTGGTGGCTTAGACAGTAAAGAATCTGCCTGCAATGCAGGAGACCCAGGTT
Organism: Aepyceros melampus; assembly: GCA_006408695.1. Classification (NCBI taxonomy): domain Eukaryota; kingdom Metazoa; phylum Chordata; class Mammalia; order Artiodactyla; family Bovidae; genus Aepyceros; species Aepyceros melampus. The sequence goes on from SJXQ01011278.1 coordinate 10,304, forward strand.
CAATCGTGGGTCAGGAAGATACCCTGGAGAAGGAAATGGCACCCCACTCCAGTGTTCTTACCTGGCAAATCCCATGGACAGAGGAGCCTGGTGGGCTACAGTCCAGGGGGACACAAAGGACACAACTTAGTGACTAACCCACCAAGGCAATACATACAATTACAATGCTAGGTGTGTTAGTGACTAAACAAGACAACCACTGTTCCCAGGGAGCTCCAGCTCTGCCCAGGAGGGGAGCGACCACAGCTCAAGTGGGTGCTGCACTCGGAGGTGAGGGGCGACCAGGGCAGAGAGAGAGCGCAGCTCGTAGGAGTTTCCTGTGGGTGTGATGAGAAGTGATCCCAGCTTAGTGGCTTAAAACCACAGAGAGGTACTATCCTGTAGCCCTAGACGTCAGAAGCCCCACACAAGTCTACTGCACTGAAATCACAGTGTTGGCAGAGCTTCATTTCTTCTGCAGGACCTGGGAGCACGATTGCTAGCGTTTCACTTTCTTCGAAGACTCCAGCACAGAGTGTGTCGATTAAACGTTTGCTGGAACCAACACTGGATAAAGGAATGGTGGGCCTGGTGGGACTTCCCTGGTGGTCCACTAGTGAAGAATCTGCCTGCCAGTGGAGGGGGTGGGGGCTCAACCCCTGGTCAGGGAACTAAGATCCCACACCCCAGGGGGCAAAGAAGCTGGTGCACCACAACTCAAGAAGGCCGGAAGAGACAGGACTGATAGGCAAGCCTCTCGGAGAGAACGCAGCAAAGCCAGGACTGAGGAACCAGAGGCCGCTGATTTCCAGCTTGTTGCCAGCGATCCTCAAACCTAAGCTCCCTCCCTTACAGACGAGCGATCCGTGAAGCGGCTGGGGTCCAGCCTCGTGGACCCCAATGTATTAATAGTTCAGTGGAATCGCCACAGAAAGGCAGGGAAGCCACATAGCGCCCCCTCCCTACTCCCAGCACATAAGCCCAAGGCTCTGGAGAGGACCACCATCAACCGGAGTCTCGGACGTTCGAGCCCAACTCACAAAAGGCCCGTGACTCTTTCAGGAGCTCCCATAGCGTGGGGCAACAGCGCCGTGCCTCTGTATTTATTTATTTCTCATTTATTGCAAAAACACCATCCACATTCAGTCCTGTCTCAAAGGGAAGGGTCAGGAGGCAAGTGGTTTCAACTGCCTCCACTTGACAGCCCCTTTCTACAAAAACTGATTTCTTTCTCTTCAGGCCAAACTGTTCTCCACACAATGAATGAACTGGAGCAGACTGAGCTGTGTCCTCGACTAGGAAGCTTTTTACCCTTCAGAAGGTATTAGGCCTCATCTCTGGAAATCAGGACATTTTTGAAAAGTTGGGAAGGGGCCAAAGCTCAACAATAGGCGGCGTCCACGACACGAGGGAATTCGCAGCCTGGGTGACGATTCTGGAGGCTTTATTTTTCTCCTCCCTGAATTCCCTGAAATCTAAGGTCAAGGTTAAGAAAACAGAGCAGCAGTTTGGGGGACTGAAGGAAAGCAGCTAGACTGAGCATAAGCCTTCAAAATGCTCTCCTTCCTGGACGAGCGGGACTTTGGTATAGAAAACTTGGGTGTCAAGGAAGTTTGTTTTTTTCCCCTTGAGATTAAACTGAGACCAAAGCAATTCAAACCCCTTTCCCTGAGAAGGGTCCCCTTATATTTTCCCACGAGATGGGCTTTTTCCCCTTGGCTGGGGCTGGGGGTGGGGTGGGGATGTCCCTGAAAGGGCCATAATCCTGTTTGTGTGACATCACTGTCTGTTGCCAGGCTGGAGTGCCCGTGCCAGACTAGGGATTATAGGTACAGTCTTCATGACTCTGTGAAATTCATGTGCTCCTGGTGAGAACACAGGCCTCCAGGCGTCCCTCTAGAGGTGAAGCTTGCGCCCCATCCTGTTTCAGTAACAATCCTGACCATCCTTTATTGGCTATTCCTTCTATCCCTAGCACTGTTCTAAGTGATTTTCTGAGGTGATGTCATCCAGTCCCCCAGCAAGCCTGCCAGGTAAACGTGATTATCCCCATTTTACAGATGAGGAAAACCGAGGCATGGACAGGCTGATTGTGCAACCAGGGTCCCTGGCTAGTACGCCCTGGGGCCTGGAATCTGACCCAGGCTGTCTGCTCAGGGGGACCACACACTTAGCCACGAGGGGCAGGCTCGGCTCTTATCTAAAAAGGCTGTTTTGCACAGGGAGTCAGTACCCAGGCCATCCTCCCTGCAGAAAGCTCATTTGGGTCTGGCGCCTTCGGTTCACTGACCGGGCTGGTCTCCCTTCATGGCCTGAGTCACCTGGCCAGAGAGCTTGGGCTTTGCCTGCAGGCAAGGCCTGCGGTTCCCTTAAAAAAAGAGGAAGTGAATCTAAAGTTCACGCCATGCTGTCCTGCGATAAGTTCTTGCCATGTCTGATTAGTTGGCCAAGTGGGTGATTTATGGAAGCACGTTTCCAAAGCGGTCCCTGCGTGAGCCAAGAGCTCTGCTGAGCTCTGCGGCCACAGATCGTGCGTAATTCCCGGCAGCCACCTGCAAATTCATAACGAGTCAACGGGGACCTTAGCGAGCACAATCAGAGAAACCTCAGGCACCCTGGGGAGGCAGGGATAGGAACAAATGGACGTGCAAACAAAAGGAGGACATTTTACTACATTATTTGCAGGAAAAGAACTCAGGTCCACTTAGGATTTGGCTAGAGCCTCAAGCCCAAGTTTCGGGATTGAAGACAAGGAAACTTGTAAATCTCTGAATATTTCACTTCGGTCTCATACATAATACGTTCCTAACAAATGTTTGTTGAATAAGAAAAAGATTTATCATTGCATTCTTCACGTAGAATGAACTTCTCCTATTTATTAAAGAATTCTGCCGCAGTGAAGGAAGGGATTTGAGTATCTTCATTTCACATGTCGCTATGCTGCCATGTGCAAAGTTTTGTCATCAGCACCATAGTAGTGAGGAAGCTCAGGGCTCTGGGTTCAAAACCTGAGAGCTGAGGTCCAGCGTCCAGACCAGCCTGCTCACCCCAACCGCATTCGCTGCCCCCTCCGCTGGGCTGGAGGCCACGGGGTGGATCAGAAGCCTTGCGGGGCCCATCGCTATTTGACTTTCCCGTTCTTTTCTATAGGCGGCGCTAGTGGTGAAGAACCCGCCTGCCCATGAGGGAGACGCAAGAGACAGAGGTTCAGTCCCGGGGTCAGGAAGATCCCCTGGAGGAGGGCATGGTAACCCGCTCAAATGGACAGAGGAGCCTGGCGGGGTACAGTCCATGGGGTCACAAGGAGTCGGACACGACTGAGCGACCAGCACCTCTTCTCTGCCAACCCAGCTCCTGAGGATTTCCAGCCATTGCTGGCTCTCACAGAAGCACAAACAGCAGAGGAATGACTGAATGTGTCGGAGCCCCAAGACAAAGGCCTTAGCAGAACCCGAGAGAGAGAGCTAGGCTGGAGACGGAAAGCTGGCGCCCACCCCAGCAGGCTGAGCGTGGTGGGCCGAGGGCTGGAGCCCGGGCCTCTGTTAGCGGATGATGCGGGCTTCTGGACCCTTTAGATGATGGTTCTGGGCCTCCCCGGGTGGTGTCCAGGGGCTGAGACTCCTCGCTCCCAAGGCAGGGGGCCTGGGTTCCCTTCCTGGTCAGGGAACTGGACCCCACACGCTGCTAGTACGAGTTCGCATGTCACAACTGAAAGGTCTTGCATGCTGTCGCAAAGCCCTGGCACAGCCCAATAGATAAGTTAATTGAAGAAACTGGGAAATCAGATCCCAGTTCCCCCTGAAGTTCTCTGCCTAGCCACTGCCCCGCACAGTCACAGCCTGGAGGCGGGGAAGGAAACAGAAGGAGCGTTCCATCACAAGCCTTCCCCGTGGGGCTGGGAGACAGAGGGGGAGAGGAGGTTGGAAGTACTTGTTTAAAGAGATGTTGTGATTGTTGGAGGTGGCCTGGCCCCTGCTGAGAGGTTACTGTAACCACGGGGAGGTCTGCCAGAGGCGATGGTGAGCCCCTGGAGGGCTGGGGCAGGAGACCCTGCGGCCTTGTGTGGAGTCCTCCCTGTGCAGGCACGAGGGGGGCTGGGGCCTCACGTCTCAGGATGAAAGCAACAAACGTTTTACGAGTCTCAAAAAGGAACAGCGACTTCCCCCATCCTCCAGGGCCAACAAACCAGGGAGACTGAGTGGAAACGGCTTTGTCATTTCCCACCATGAAACATTAGCAAAAAGCCTTGTAAAAAAAAAAAATTTAAGGGCGAGGGGAGTTAGGAAGCCATGCTTCCCCATCCCTTCCGTTCCCCATCGGGGAACGCCATCCGAGTGGTTTTCTGACACCTCATATAATTCAGTCGCGGGAAGCAGCTGTTTGGTTGCATTTTGTTTGGGTTTGTTTTGCTTTGGGGGGAAGTGTCCTTTAGGAGCAAGTCAGGGGAGAGGCGGTGGTCCTCACAGCTAACACGGCTGCGGGGTGAGGTCACTGTGCTCTAAACTCAGAAGGCGTGTTTTGGAACACTCGCAGCTGGCCAAGGTTGCTCCTACTTACTCATCTTCCTCTAGGCTCCCAAAATGTTTTCCTGGAATATGCTCCTGGGGGTGGGGGTGGGGGAGTGTTATTTATAATCTCACATAACCCTCCTTCTCATACAAGAGCATTCAGTGGTGCTTTCCACGGGAAGAATAACAGCGCATGTGAGTTGGAAGGGATGCAAGGGAGGCACTTGGAACTCTTGACGCCTCCAGCCTGCGTCCAATTTAGAAGAGTCTTAGCCTCCTGACTCCGACTTGTCCGGGCCTTGAGCGGGGACATCACGGGCGAGACGATGACAAGGATGAGGGTCTGACCAGATTCGGTCCTGTTTGTTCCGTCTTGGATCCCTGGCTTCACTGCTCCTGGGACTGAAGTGGACACTGAAAGCGTTAGTTGCTGAGTCGTGTCCAACTCTTTGTGACCCCAGGGACTGTAGCCTGCCGGGCTCCCCTGTCCGTGGGATTCTCCAGGCAAGAATACTGGACTGGGTTGCCATGCCCTCCTCCAGGGAATCTTCTCAACTCAGGGATCGAACCCCGGTCTCCTGCACTGCAGGCAGATTCCTAACCGTCTGAGCTACCCCTTGAATCAATGATGTTCTGGAATAGGCATCAGCTGGAAACACAGCCGCAGGATGTCTTCAAAAGAGGCAGAGGAGAGAACCTAAGGATGTTATTTAAAAGAATCAGAATAAACCAAACTTAGGAAGAGGATAGGTTTTGGAAGTACCCCCTGGGTTCCTAGCCACACTGTACCTTATGAACTGGGATCAGAGTCAAGTTACTTAAACTTTCTAGTCCTCAGCTTCCTTATCTTTAAAATAGAGACGATGGCAATCATTCCAAAGTGTGATGTGAGGCTAAAAGTGAAAGTGTTAGTTGCTCAGTTGTATCTGACTCCGCGACCCCATGGACAGGGACTCTCCAGGCTCCTCTGTCCTCGGGTTTCTTCAGGCAAGAACACTGGAGTGGGTGGCCATTCCCTTCTCCAGGAGATCTTCCCACCCAGGGATCAAACCCAGGTCTCCTGCACTGCAAGCAGCTTCTTTAATGTCTGAGCCACCAGGGAAGCCAGTACATAAAGGTCCTACGTAAGAGAGTACAGGACCCAGCAAACATGCTGTGTACATGATCCCATGAGTGTGCTCTTAATGACTGTAGAAATCATAAAAAAACACTCTCATTTCATCTGACTCTCAGGATCAGAAGAAAGCACTTAGTTATCTGTCTCAGATTTCCCTCCTGGAAAACGATGTGCCTATGTCAAGGACAGGAGCAATGAGTAACAGAGATAGTGCCTTAAATTCTACTGAGGGCGTATTACTGATGCAAAATGTCATTCTGCCATCCCTCATTGGTCCTAATGTAAAGAAACCTGTTTAAGTGTCTTGGTTGATGTTGCTCTAGGAGCATTCCATCAATCATCCCACCAGTGGGTTTGTTTTACATGCTACAAGTTCTTCAAACCGCTGCGGATACTCTCTAAGCGCAGTTGGTTGAAGAAAGCATGTTGGTTACAGACAACGTCTGTGTGTAATTGATTTATTACACGACAACCAATAAATCAGTGAGCTCTGGGGTTTACATAAGTGCTTTCTGAAAGATCCTAGTGGCCAATGCTGACTTACCAAGAATGATGAGGAGAGCAAATACGGAGGAAACCACATGGCACAGCTCTCCTTAGTGAGTCAAGTCATTGCCGGTTGGCCTCCAGCTGGAACACACTGGGCAGACTTTTCTAATCAAGGCACATTCTGGGAACTATCATCTGCTTTGGCTCCTCTGCAACTGAGATGCACTCGATTAGCCAAGCTGCGGACCATGTGTGGAATTAGAAAAATTTGTCCTTTCCAGCCACGTCGTCCTATATCACACACTACTGTTACTGGGTCATATCACTCGTGTTGAAATCCAGAGAAATCTGGGAAATTCCCAGAAAATGGTAGTTAACTCAGGAGGTGTCCTTGCTAAAGTTATGAGCGCTATACAGAGGCATGCTGTGGCTTGGGGATGCTCACATGGTCCCTTTAAAGCCTGGGATCTAAACAGAGCATATGTTGGGATGTGATCAAAGGGGCGGTTCCCATTATTCTATTCATTAATGCCATCCCACAAGTGCAAAAAGATGTTTTTATTATGTATTCACTGTTTCCAGCTAAGCAATGGGAACAAATACTCACATGGGGTATTTCAATTACTCAGGGTTTAACTTTCCATTCCCTGGTGGTATGCGTTGAATTGTATCCTCAAAAAAATATGCCGAGGGGACTTCCCTGGCGGTCCAGGGTTTAAGACTCCGATATGCCACTGCAGGGGGCACGAGTTCCATCTGTGGTCACAGAACTAAGATCCCACATGCCATGTGGTACATTAAAAACAATATATATTGAAATACTAACCCCAGCACCTCAGATGTGACATTCCTTGGAAACAGGGTCATTGCAGATGTAATTAATTAAGATGTTGTCATAGCAGAGCAACATGGAGAAGGAAATGGCAGTCCACTCCAGTGCTCTTGCCTGGAAAATCCCATGGACAGAGGAGCCTGGTGGGCTGCAGTCCACGGAGTCACAAAGAGTCGGACACAACTGAGCGACTTCCCTTCACTTCACTTCATACCAGAGTAACATGGGCCCTTAATCCAGTATGACTGCTGTCCTTGTAAGGAGGAGAAAAGTGAAATGAAAGTGTTGGTGTCTCAGCCGTCTGACTCTTTGTGACCCCCACCCCCACCCCCAGTAGCCTTCCAGGCTCCTCTGTCCGAGGAATTCTCCAGGCAAGAATACTGGAGTGGGTAGCCTTTCCCTCCTCCAGGGGATCTTCCCAACCCAGGGATTGAACGCGGGTCTCCCGCACTGCAGGCAGATTCTTTACCAGCTGAGCCACCAGGGAAGCCCAAAGACATACAAGAAAAGACGGCTGGGTGCCATGTGACGGAGGCAGTAACTGTAGCGATTCATCTACAAGCCAAGGAATGCCAAGGATTGCTGGGAAACGCCAGAAGCCAGAGAGGCAAGGATCCTCTCCTTCCAGTTTCACAGGGAACGTGCCCTGCCAACATTTTGATTTTGGACTTCTGGTCCCCAGAACTATGACACAATAAATTTCTGTCATTTTAAGACACCTACCTGGTAGTACTTTCTTCGAGCAGCCCTTGAAAGTGAAGACACCTGGTCTGTATGTCTCCTTTAACAACATTTTATGTCAACTTGTAGTATTTGATGTCAACCTTTTTGATAGCAACGATATTTGATGTCAGTCTTTATATACCACAAATTGATCCCTTTATATACTACAAATTGGATCTTCCCCACCCAGGGATCAAACTCGAGTTTCCTGTATTTCCTGCATCGCAGACGGGTTCTTTACCCACCGAGCCATCGGGGAAACCCTATATAAAAGGATAGTTAGGTTAAACATTTGTAACTTAATCGTGAAAGCATTTACATCAGCTAATACTTCAAGCCTCATCCATATGCTAGTATTGCCACACCCTAAGAAAGCTGAGCGGAGAAGGCAATGGCACCCCACTCCAGTACTCTTGCCTGGAAAATCCCATGGATGGAGGAGCCTCGTAGGCTGCAGTCCATGAGGTTGCTAAGAGTCAGATACGACTGAGTGACTTTACTTTCACTTTTCACTTTCATGCCTTGGAGAAGGAAATGGCAACCCACTCCAGTGTTCTTGCCTGGAGAATCCCAGGGATGGCGGAGCCTGGTGGTCTGCTGTCTATGGGGTCGCACAGAGTTGGACATGACTGAAGTGACTTAGCAGCAAGAAAGCTGTGGTGTTGGAGAAGACTATTGAGAGTCCCTTGGACTGCAAGGAGATCCAACCAGTCCATCCTAAAGGAGATCAGTCCTGGGTGTTCATTGGAAGGACTGATGCTGAAGCTGAAACTCCAATACTTTGGCCACCTCTTGCATAGAGTTGACTCATTGGAAAAGACCCTGATGCTAGGAGGGATTGAGGGCAGAAGCAGAAGGGGATGACAGAGGATGAAATGGTTGGATGGCATCACCGACTCAATGGACATGGGTTTGGGTGAACTCTGGGAGTTGGTGATGGACGGGAGGCCTGGCGTGCTGCAGTCCATGGGGTCACAAAGAGTCGGACAAGACTGAGCGACTGAACTGACTTGAAGTAGTTGAACTCAGACTACTCAGAACTCCTCAGGCTCCTCAGAACTCCTTCTGTGATTTAAAGCCTTAAAACGCCTCTTTGCCAGGTACACAATCACCAAATGAAATATATATCCTACCATCAGTAGTTAGAAGACAATCACTAGACAGTATCAGCAGGAAAGCATACGTTACTATTAGTTCCAGGATAATAAATAAGCCAGGTATGAACTTCCAAGGAATTATTTTGAATGTTGTTGGTGCATGTGAAGTTTCACTCCTGCCATTAGCCTTGCTAGAAATAGCTGAGTTGTTTCCATCACTGTGTCAACTAGTGAAAGTTGTATAAAACCAGAATTTGACCAATATCAGGGATACACTCCTTTTGTATCTGTTTTTTCAAAGATGTGCATTATAACTAGTGCAGAAAACACCATCTTAAGAGGATTGACAGACGAAGATAAAAATAGTTTAAATAAGTGATTGGATAGAGAATTGCTATGTGCTGGAATATTTGACTGCTATCAATGTTTTGTTTGCAAAACATATTTAATGACATGGGAAATACTTAACATATATTTTGGTGAACAAATTCAGGATGAGAAATTCAGATACAGCTTGATACCAATTATGTAAATTCTGTGCATAGAAAAGTGTTAACAGAGACAATTGTGGGGTGAGATTTCAAGTGATTTTTATTCTTTTTACTACTTTCCAAATTCTCAACATAGGCAAAAATGACTTCTCTTATCCCAATGCAATTTAATGCTAAAAAAATGCACCAAAATATTATTTTCTGTGGATTATAATATTGTGGATGATTTTTTCTTTATTCTCATCTTTTGTACTTTTCCTATATTCTCAAATAAATATTTTTTATTAATTTCACAATTAAAAAATTAAACAAAAATTATATGTTTATTGATGATCTAGCCAGAATGGGTGTCCACAAGGTGTCAGACAGAGCTACTTAAAATGACCCATGAAGCTACTGAGCCAGTGAGATGGCATCATAGGGAGCTACCATAATGCTTATAGATTAAATTATGGTTCCCAGGTTCCATACGGAGCTACCGTAATGCTTGTGGATTAGATTATGGTTCCCAGGTTCCATACTGTTTGTCATCGGACTTTGCAGTTGCTCCCACTGAGGACAGAGAATGTACTTCCACTCCACTGTCACCAGCCCAAGCCTTGTGACTCACTTTGGCCAGTGGGATGCAGGCAGAAATCACGGTTTCGAGGCAGTTTCAAGCCCCCGATCCTAAGGGGCATCACGTGTCCGCTCCCTGTCTTGCTCATCTGTCATCACTGTGAGAAGATCCTCCCCAAAGGAGCTGCTGCTCCTTCAGCCCAAGTAAAAGAACACACGTGGAGCAAATCCAAGTCCGAAGCACAGCTAAGTTAAGCAAGACCCACCGCCCCAAGAAGAACCACCCAGCTGGGCCAAACTTAAATCAGCGAGTCTATAACCTATAGACTCAAGTAAAAGTGTTAGTCACTCAGTCATGTCCAACTCTTTGCGACCCCATGGACTGTAGTCAGCCAGGTTCCTCTGTCCTTGGAATTCTCCAGACAAGACTACTGGAGTGGGTTGCCATGCCCTCTTCCGGGAGATCTTCCTGACCCAGGGATTGAATTCAGGTCTCCTGCATTGCAGACAGATTCTTTATAATCTGAACCACCACAGAAGCCCACAGAGTCAAGAGGATGAAAGCAAATGTCTACTGAATTTTGGAATGATGTATGCAGCAAAGACTAACTGATAAAACCTCATGGACAAAAATATCAGAAATCTCGTGGATGAACATATGATATTGACTTGAATGAACAATGCTTCAGTATGAGGACTGACAAAGTGTCAACCCAGTACGATAGAAGTCCCTTTCATTATAGTTTCAAAACAGAAATGGCCCTGATCTTGTTAAGGTAGATTCTATGTGTGTATAGGTTTCTAATGTATGTCTATATGTACTTGTGTACATATATATAGAAAATTACTGAGTGCAACAATATACCAGCTCCGGGAGCTGGTGATGGGCAGGGAGGCCTGGCGTGCTGCAGGGCATGGGGTCTCGGAGAGCTGGACAGAACTGAGCGACTGAACTGATGGTATACCACTGTGTTCCTGTCCAGCTGCCTTCTCTAGTTTTTAGTTAAACCCACTAAATATACATTTTTCACGCTGACATATTCTGGTTTCCATTGAAGAATGGTAGTTGGAGTTAGAAACCTCACTGTTTATTTACCAACTTTAAAAATCCTGAGACTATTAATCATACTGCACTTGTCTTTGGTAGGCAGATTGGACTATTCTTCTTTTTGGAGCAAGTTTTCTCAACCTGGACACTATTTGCTTTAAAAAAAAAAAAAAAAAGAGGTGGGGGTGGGATTTAAATCCACCTGCCAATGCAGGGGACATAGGTTCAGTCCCTGGTCCCGGAGGATCCACAGGCTACAGGCCAACTAAGCTGGTCACCATGACTATGGAGCCCGAGCTCTGGGGCCCCCCTGCTGCAACTACTGAGGCCCCCGAGCCTCCGGGGCCCCCGAGCTCCACAGCAGGAGAAGCCAGCGCAGTGAGAAGCCCCTGCAGTCAGAAGCCCCTGCTCACCACAAGTGCCTGCGTGTAGCAATGAGGACCCAGCACAGTCCAAATAAGTAAGTAAATACTGTTTTTATAAAAAGGGTCAGGCCAAAACAAATTGTTTTTTCATTGAAGTATAGTTGATTGAGAATGCTGTGTTATCCCGCCGTATAGCAAAGTGATCCAGTCACACACACACACACACACACTCTTTTCCATTGTGGCTGGTCCGAGGCTGG
>SJXQ01011278.1:22047-61461 GCA_006408695.1 Aepyceros melampus
CCCCCCCCCCCCGGCGCCCCCCACCCTGGGACAGCCAGAAACATCCCAGAGCTTCCTGAATGTCCTGAAGGGGTGGGAAAGTCACCCTTACTTGAGAACCACTGTTTTAAAGAGGGAGAAGGTGATGGTACCTCACTCCAGTACTCTTGTCTGGAAAATCCCATGGACGGAGGAGCCTGGTGGGCTGCAGTCCATGGGGTCGCTAAGGGTCAGACACCACTGAGCGACTTCACTTTCACGTATTGGAGAAGGAAATGGCAATCCGCTCGTGTTCTTGCCTGGAGAATCCCAGGGACAGGGGGAGCCTGGTGGGCTGCCATCTATGGGGTCACACAGAGTCGGGCACGACTGAAGCGACTTAGCAGCAGCAGCAGCAGTTTTAAAGAAAATTAAGGTTCAATTTGGCTAAGTCAAATGGCAGAAACCACTGGCCATTTTTAACTAAGTTAATAATAATTCAGTCAGTGATAAAAATAAAACAAGGTCTTAAAAACAATCTTAAGCTCTGGAACTTCTGATTCTTATGGTCATCGTAAGTGTGCTGTTACTGATGAGGAGGAAAACCAAAGATGTGTTAATGGCCTGACAGGTAGATTTTCTGAACCCTTCTCCAAAGTCAGGCTAAAATTTCCCCATCGCACACACTGGCAGGCAGCTTGATGGGACCAGCAATACCCCAGGCATTGTACTTTAGGCTATGGCACCATGACCAGCTTAACACTTCATAAAAACGAACAGGGAATAGTGGAGTTCTAACTATAAATGAGGAATTTCGAACACCACCTTACTCAAAGATTCCATTTCTATCAGACAAAAGATGAAGCAAACTTTAATTTCCTGGCAGTTTATATGCTTCAGCAGGAATGTGGGCAAGAGCCAGTTAAGTGCTGAACCTGACTCTGGGACATGTGGTTAAAATTAAGATCAAAACAGAGCTCGTATTCACGATTATACTCTTTTCAGGGGAACTCAGATGGGATTGAACTCTCCTTTAACATTGGGAACTTTTAACATTTAACATTGGTACCAGATCTTCAAACTCTCCATGCAATTTCCCTTTGGGCTCATTCATTAAAACTGACTAAATCTCAGTTTCCTTGTCTGCAGGAACGAGAAGGTTGGACTCAACAGGGTCTGTTACCCCTTTCTGCTACAACATTCTTTAAGCTTTATAATGGTTCGTGTGTCACAACAAAGGAATTGGGCTGTATTGGGGAGTTTCTTATAATAAGACTTGACTCATGCTTCAAGAAATCTGTCCACAAAGATTTTTTTACACAAGGCAACAAACCATGCTCCGAACCAATGGCATGAACCCTCCCGTTCTCCTTGGAGGCCGATCAAGAGCTTGGTTTCGATCAACAAGGGAGTAGGGAGAACAGGACTCATGGGTTTGTTACTGGAAACTCAACAGATTTAAGAAAATCATGCCACAAGAAGACTGGTCTTTTTACTTCACATAGCAATCTCACTACGTCACTAAATAAAGTGAGAAAGAAACCCTGGGGAACTGTGATGAGTGATCAGGACCAAATTCTAAAACCACCAACCCATCAATCGAATATACTGGATGTGAAAATCTGTGATCAGGCAAAAGGAAGAATTCCCACAACATGGAAAAATACTGGGAAAAAACCTATTTCTACTCTCAGACATTCCTTATGGGTTCTAGGATATGCTGGAAGGAGAGCCTCCTGGCAGAAAGGAAAAGAGAGAAAGGGAAAATTAAAAACTAGATGAAAAGAAAATGCCTTCCTCTGTGACTGTTCACCAGCTAAGAGCAAGGGAGCCTCAGTGGAGCCTGTAAAACATGGTTCTCTTGACAGAAGGGGATAAGATGCGCCTTTCAATCGGATGAGAAAAAGACCTACGTTATGGCCTCGGCAAGGCTCACCCCGTCCCGAGTGTCAGCAGCTGGCTCTCTGCCGCAGCCCTCTGCCCTCAAAGCAGCCCCTACACACAGTGCCCCCACCCCAGCCAAGCCTCGTGCTCCCCTGCGGGGGATCCAGGCTCACTGTAAGCTCTTTGCTCAGAGACACGAAGCCTGCTTGTTTGCTTTAAAATGAAGATGCAGTCAAGGAATGTCAATTCCTAATTCATTTTTTTAAAGTATCTTCCAGTTCTACCACAAGAGAATTAGAGTTTGTATCCAATTTGCGTTTGCAAAGATTTCAAAAGAGAGCAAAATGCAAATAGTCTGATCACGGGAAAATGACCCGAGGGAGGCGTTGCAAATCCTTTCGAAGGCGTGCTCTGCAGTTCTACATCCTTGCCTCCTATGGGCATACCAGAAATATATTTTTTTGTTGTTGTTTAAATGAATGGAAAGATCCAGCATTTGGAAAGAAAGACTTGTTACTTGCCCTGTTTGTTCCAATAAACAATGAAACTGCTTGTTGCCCAATAAGAATAAAAACTGACAGTTTGTTAAAAACAAAAAAACCCCGGAAAACATAAAATCCTGGACTGTGTTTAGGGTGCTGACTGATATTTCCAGACTTACTATGATCCTAAGGGAGAAGTTTGTTTAGGTTTCCACAGTATCAGTGAAAAAACCTGCTACACATTGGCCAAAAGTTTTTCCAGTTCCAACTCCAATTATTATCTACTGAAAGCTTTTGGGCTTACGGAACAGCAGTGGATGAGATGGAAGCTGACATCATGGTAAGCTCAGAGACTCGCTGCTTATTCTGTAATTAGTGATGAGATTAGGTAAAACTGCAAGAATGTGCCGTGTTATTGTGATTAACACTGGGTCTGGGACATATTTTAAAGATTCACTTGGGTTAAAGAGACTTTCGCTATGTGTGTGCAGGCCAAATAAAGAAGGGGATTAAGCTAAGCAATTGAGCAACTCCAGCAAGGAGAACTTAGAAGAGACCTCTCTGTAAAAGATCCTGGGAGACACGAAAGCGCGGAGGGGAGACGTGAATAAGATACGAGGGTGACGCTGAGGGCTCGTGGGAGACAGAGTTACAGACTGGGCCTCCAGCCCCTGGAACCGCAGGGACAATGCAACCACCACACAGGGGAAGCCCTGAGTGAGTGCGGCAGCAACATTACTGGCTGGCCAGAAAGTCCGTTTGGATTCATCTGTAAGCTGGCACAGAAGCACCTGAGCAAACTTTTTGGCCAACCCCATGTTAACCTTCCTTCTCTTGGCCTTCCAGCCAACTCCGTTTATCTCTTTCTATCAGACACAACAGTCATCTGTGCAGGCCCAGAGTCAGATTTCAAATTCCAATTAATTTATGTTACAATAAACTAACCTACTAAATTGAATATCTGATTTTTCTGGTGATTGTGACTAACTGTAATTGGATACAGCATCATTTGTGTTGAAAAAATGCTGTTCTTCAAATTGTACCAGAGTTCTTGCTACTGTGTCCTGAACAAGTAGCTAGGGTTTTATATAATGGACAGAGCTATTTGTTGTTTTGTTATAGAGAAACCCAACACTCACTGAACTCTTACAAATAAATGACTGGATTTATTTGAACATGATGATGTTACCATACACAGTTCCTTTGGATAATCCTCTTACCTGTAATGCCATCAACGAGGCATCAGGTTCTTGGTGTTTCGTGTGTTTGCTTTTCCCATGACCCGAGGTGGAAGTACTCCTAAGGAGGAAATTCTGCCCAGATAAAGCTGGCAGTGAGGCTGGAGAAACCTGGTGCTCTTCACGATGACCTTATGTGTATGCTCACTGGGTTACTTTGCTCTTTCATGACTCTGTCCATTCACTCATTTACTTACTCAGAACCATGCACGGGCGGCATTAGGAAACAATGACTGATAAGACAGATAGTCCCTAAAGTGAAGTGAAGTCGCTCGGTCATGCCTGACTCTTTGTGGCCCCGTGGATAGTAGCTGGCACCAAGCTCCTCCATCCATGGGATTTTCAAGGCAAGAAGTACTGGAGTGGGTTGCCATTTCCTTCTCCAGGGAATCTTCCCAACCCAGGGATCGAACCCAGGTCTCTCACATTGTAGACAGACGCTTTACTGTCTGAACCGCCAGGGAAGTCCAAAAACACAGAAGAGCTGGTGTTTGACCATGTGTATAACAGAGAGCTCGTAGGAAGCGTTTTATAGCACAGGGAGCTCAGCCTGGTGCTCGGTGATGACCTAGAGGGACTATGGGTAGTGAGAGGGAGGCCCCGGAGGGAGGGGATGTATGTAGACTCATAGCTGATTCCCTTTGCAGTGCAGCAGAGACTAGCACAACACTGTAAAGGAACTACATCAAATTTTTAAAAAAGCTAGTGTTTGTTGCAAGCTTCCAAGTCCGGCTGTGGTGTTGTCTCTGTTAACCCTCACAGCCTGATGAAGCACACAGCTCCATCTTACAGAGGACACTGAGATGCCGAGGTCAACCGGCTTCTTCAAGGTCCCACGGCTACAAGGTAACCAGGCAGAGATTCGGGTCTGACTCCGACACTATGCCCTTACTCCTGTGCTCCCTACCTCTTTCTCATCACTCCTCACCACCCGATCTCCTGTTCTTGTTAGGGGGGACCCTCTATGCTCCACACCAAAGATTCTCTGCCTTTGCCCTTGACAGACCCCCAGACCCCAAATGCAGCCCGACCTTGCGTGTCTAACCCCAGCCCTTCTCCTCATGGCAGGCTCCCTAACCCATCTTACCCCATCAGCCTCTGACAGTGGCACGTGCCCCCCAGTCTCCTTCTAGTTGTCCATCTGATGTTCTAAACTTGATCATCAGTTCCAAATTAGATCATAAATTTCCCCCCAAAGACCTGCATTTTCTTTTCTCTCATCCTAGCCATGGAACTTAGGCAGAGTTAGGTAATAAATTACAACTGCATTTTCCATCGCTAAATTGGTACTGTGGTCCCGAAGACATGAATAGATTCATAGAAAGAAAAAGTAGGTGACCCATTTAAGAATCAGTAAACAGAATGTGCTTGCTTGGCTGAATCCCTTCTCCTTCAATTAGTCACTGTCTTTACCGGAACGCTGCCTTCCCTCCGCTAACTGCAGCCCTTGCGTGACTGGTTCTGCAGCAAGCGCACAGGCTGGGCTTCCCTAACAGAGGCTGACCGGGCTTGCATCTCTACCTGAGGCCTTTGGGACAAGGCCAAAGCGGAGGCCACTGAAGCACCCACCTAGGCTGCCGCGGAAGGACGGATGCTCACGAGTCTGCCACTGCTTGTCTCCCACCCTGAAAACTCACAGACCTCCGTGCCATCCTTCTTCCCTAACACTTACCGTCTCGAGAGGCCGCTTGCCACAGCCGTGTATTTCTGCACCTCCTCCCTCAGCAGCTTGGAGCGAGCACTCTGAATAACCAGTGACTCGCCCTGAATTCACCGAGATTAGTGCCAGGATGTCTGGGACGGAAGCTGCCCCGGCTTCCCAAGGTGCTGCTCCCCACCGGCTCCTCAGCACGGCCCAGGGCATCCGGGGAGTCTTCTCACTTTGGGGTGTTCTGGCTGAACCCTCAGTTTCCACACCCCCGTCTAGCCCTTTGTGTCGCTTCTGGAGTATCAGATGCTGGGTGTTGGTGGTCCTGACATCACAGCTCACCCGAGAAGTCTTGAGACAGAGAAAACTTCTATGAGATTTCACTCATTTGCAGCCCATCTCTTTATTACTCGCCATGTCCTAACTTCAGCTTGGAGAGCTGGCATTTCTTTTCTTCCTGAGGAAGGGGGGCGAGGGTAAGTTAGAGGGCGAGCTGCTCCTCCGGGGGCAGCTGGAGTGGCGGCCTGTGGCTTAGGGCAGTTTCCAGAGCGTCCTCCTTAGGTCGCCTCTGGGAGCTGCTTCCACTGGGAGACCAAATGGGAGCTAAAGGCCTCCAAGGCCGACCCACGGCACAGGCAGACTGTTTGGGGGCTGATGTCAAATCTGTGCCCCCATGCCGCACGTAATCCTTCCCCCTCTCACAGGCGTGCGTGCTAAGTCGCTTCGTGACAGACTCTTTGTGACCCCATGGACTGTAGCCCACCAGGCTCCTCTGTCCTTAGGATTCTCCAGGCAAGAATCCTGGAGTGGGTTGCCATGCCCTCCTCCAGGGGATCTTCCCGACTCAGGGATCAAACTCTCATCTCTTATGTCTCCTGCGTGGGCAGGCGGGTTCTTTACCACTGGCTCCCCCTGGGAAGCCCCACCCTCACACAAGTAGATGATAAAGAATATCTCCACATCCCTGGAAAGCCCTTCACAGTGCCTTTTCTTTCCTCGTCTGCTCCCCCTTCCCTCAGGCCCTCTGTCAGATAGGGTAGAGGAGTCCATGTGGTCACAGAGGAGAGGGGCTGGAATTCTCTTTTCATGATTTACTTTCTTTTAAATGACTGTTCCCTATTTCCTCACTCTGGTTTTTCATAATTTGGTGTCTTGAACAGCCTTAAACCACTTCCTACCCACATATTTCCTCATTTGGAAAATACTAATGAAGCATATGTAACCCTTTGCCTTATTATCAGCTCTTTTTGTTCATCTCGGGTTCCATCCGGAGGCTTTTCCTTGAATTTCTGTAGCTGGTGGTCATTCTTTTCTGAGCAGAACAGAGTTTGTAATAAGTCTCTGAGGCCCCTTTCCTTCCTGCTCTCTTTAAAGCTGTTGCCTCTAAGGAGTCCTCGGAAATCATATGTAACAGTCAAGTGGTCAGACAGGACACTAGGGCACACTCTTAGTCATCATGAGGATAAAAATCCGTTGAAGAATTAATGGAGGCCACCACAAACCTGGGCGCCTTGCCAAGAAAGATAGTCTTCCAGGGAAACCAGGTAAGTGTAAGTACCCAGTGGACCATTGAGGAGGGACAGTCTCAACTATGAAGTTACAAGAAAAATTAGACTTACTATAAGTGAGATGTTAGTTTCCTCAAGAATGCCCCCAGCTGAGTCAATCAGTGTACTCACCATTCTTGGTAAATGGGAACTGTTTGCAGGATGAGGTTGGTGACACATAGGTTACTTAAGGCTGAATAAATCTGATTTAAAAACAAACAAACAAACAAACAAATGCTTCCAGGAAGTTCCCTGGTGGTCTGGAGGCTAAGACTCTGAACTCTCGGTTGCAGGGGGCCTGAGTTGAAACCTTGGTGGGGGAGCTGGTTCCCATATGCTGCAACTAAGACTCGGTGTTGTCAATAAAGAAACTTGAAACAAAAAAATAAAAATGCTTCAGCACAAAAGTGTGAGCTAATATCCTATACTCTATGTATAAAGTGTGTGATATTTACCTGAAAACGCACCTGTGCACGGCTAGATCAAGAGGTAATGTAGCCCCAGAACCGCGTGCACTCAGCTTTCTGTAGGATGCCTCCTTGGTCGCCGTCTCCCTGACACTGAGCAGGAAACTCTATGTGTGAGTGGCTTGCACATGGGGGTCTGCAGCTTTCTGCCCCCTCTTGCAGCCCTTCGCTGCCACCTTCTGCGGGACATATCGGTGAGTCCCAGGACTGCTCACCACGGGGCAAGAGGACAGAGACGAGAGCCATGGGTCCCCTCTCTATGAGTGCTAAGTCACTTCAGTCATGTCCAACTCTTTGCAACTGTGTGGACTACAGCCCACTGGGCTCCTCTGTCCATGGGGCTTCTCCAGGCAAGAACACTGGAGTGGCTTGCCATGCTCTCCCCCAGGGCTCTTCCCAACTCAGGGATCGAACCTTTTCCTAATCCCATCTTAATCCATTTTTTTTTTCCTCCAAAAATGTTCAAGCTGGTTTTAGAAAAGGCAGAGGAACCAGAGATCAAATTGCCAACATCCGCTAGATCATGGAAAAAGCAAGAGAGTTCCAGAAAAACATCTATTTCTGCTTCATTGACTATGCCAGAGCCTTTGACTGTGTGGATCACAATAAACTGTGGAAAATTCTGAAAGAGATGGGAATATCAGACCACCTGACCTGCCTCTTGAGAAATCTGTATGCAGGTCAGGAAGCAACCGTTAGAAGTGGACGTGGAACAACAGACTGGTTCCAAATAGGAAAAGGAGTACGTCAAGGCTGTATATTGTCACCCTGCTTATTTAACTTCTATGCAGAGTACATCATGAGAAACGCTGGACTGGAAGAAGCCCAAGCTGGAATCAAGATTGCTGGGAGAAATATCAATAACCTCAGATGTGCAGATGACACCACCCTTATGGCAGAAAGTGAAGAGGAGCTAAAAAGCCTCTTGTTGAAAGTGAAAGAGGAGAGTGAAAAAGTTGGCTTAAAGCTCAACATTCAGAAAACAAAGATCATGGCATCTGGTCCCATCACTTCATGGGAAATAGATGGGGAAACAGTAGAAACAGTGTCAGACTTTGTTTTTGGGGGGCTCCAAAATCACTGCAGATGGTGACTGCAGCCATGAAATTAAAAGGCGCTTACTCCTTGGAAGAAAAGTTATGACCAACCTAGATAGTATATTCAAAAGCAGAGACATTACTTTGCCAACTAAGGTCCGTCTAGTCAAGGCTATGGTTTTTCCTGTGGTCATGTATGTCCCACACCCTCTCTCTGGATTGTCCCCGTGTATCATTCCCAAGCATCCTGCATCCTGCATCAAACCTAGACTGGCGATTCGTTTCACTTATGACATCATACATGTTACACTGCCACTCTGCCAACTCATCCCACCCTCTCCCTCTCCCACAGAGTCCAAAAGGCCGTTCTATACATCTGTGTCTCTTTTGCTGTCTTGCGTACAGGTTTATCATTACCATCATTCTATATTCCATAAATATGTGTAAGTATACTGTATTGGTGTTTTTCCTTCTGGCTCACTTCACTCTGTATAATCGGCTCCAGCGTCATCCACCTGAACTGTGGTGTTGGAGAAGAGTCTTGAGAGTCCCTTGGACTGCAAAGAGATCCAACCAGTCCATTCTGAAGGAGATCAGCCCTGGGATTTCTTTGGAAGGAATGATGCTAAAACTGAAGCTGCAGTACTTTGGCCACCTCATGCGAAGAGTTGACTCATTGGAAAAGACCCTGATGCTGGGAGGGATTGGGGGCAGGAGGAGAAGGGGACGACCAAGGATGAGATGGCTGGATGGCATCACGGACTCAATGGACGTGAGTCTGAGTGAACTCCGGGAGTTGGTGATGGACTGGGAGGCCTGGCGTGCTGCGGTTTATGGGGTCGCAGAGTCGGACACGACTGAGCGACTGAACTGAACAGAAACAGAGAAGAAACTAGTCGTTGTGGTTGTGTGTGTATGTGTGTTTGCTTCAGTGGGGAGGTACAACTATTGTTTCCTGTAGGGCAGGCTTGCGGATGTTATTATACAACATGGGGAATACAGACAACATTTTGCAGTAGCGAAATGAAAAATTCGCTAACCTTTAAAAATTGTGCAAAAAAAAAAAAGAAATTTTTAAAAGCCTGTTCATTTGAGTGTAAAAGGCCCTTAAATGTAAGTGAAATATAAATACAGATAAATATAAAAATGAAATGTTAGCTTTCCTGTTGAAACTACATTTTCATCTGCTAAGAACATACCTCATTCATATGATGGTATCCTGGGGCTCAAACATACAGAACTACCTGTAAGGTGAAGTACTATTTTTACTTGTGAAAATAGTCTTTTTACTGGGCCGTGGCCTCGTACAGAGCTCCTCCCTGTTACAAAGGGTGCAACAATGTGGCGTTCTGGGTGCCCTCGTGCCATTTCCATTCTAGAAACTCTCAGAGCCACACACACCTGTTCAAAGGCAAGATCACTCATTAGAGGCGACAGAAGTACCCTCTCACCCATACAACTTAGTTCAAGAGAAATAACTCCACAAAACCCAAAATTTGGGGAAGAGGGAGATGTTTAAAAATGTTTTGGTGTGATGACATTTTGGCAGTATGAAAATGTTACGTTTCTTAGGGATGAATATTAAAATATAATGTGGTAAAATGACATGTCTGGGCTTGCTTTCACATACTTTAAAAATAAGAGATAAAGCAAATAACGCAAAATCTTAATGATGAATGAGCATATGGAAATTGATTCCCCTACAGCATTATTTGAAATTTTCCTAATTAAAAAAACACATGGAAGGAAAATATGGTCAGGTTTTCATCTTCAAAGAAGAGAAGTTTGTACAATTTTCCTTTAAGATTATGATGCAAGTAAAGCACACTGAAAAGCAAAGGCTGCCATGGAGATTTATTTCCATCCAAATCACAACCTCGCCCCAGTAAAAACTCTTTCAGAAGTACGCGGACAAGGCAAGCTAGAGTAAGTGAACAGAAAGAATTGAGCTTCGAGTTAACGAGGAGCCTCTTTGTGCCGTGCTTAGCTGCTCAGTCGCGTCCGCCTCCTTGTGACCCCATGGACTGTAGCCCACCAGGCTCCTCTGTCCATGGGATCCCCCAGGCAAGAACACTGGAGCGGGTTGCCGTGCCCTCCTCCATGGGATCTTGCAACCCAGGGATGGAACCCAGGCCTCCCGCATTCCAGGCAGATTCTTTACCGTCTGAGCCACCAGGGAAGCCCGAGGAGCCTGTTGATTTAGCCCAAAACTCGGTGTGATAGCATTTTGTTAGACTAGACCACCTAAACATGGAAAAGAGCATTAAAAATCCGATGATTACCTGAGTAATTCATGAGAAGCCTCATCCTTTCGTGAGCATGAATCTAGTTGAAACACACAAACCCAAAAAAGCCCTTCGTCTGCATTACGCACCTACGGCCTTGCTGCCTCGTCGCTCCTCCCTGCTTGGCCAGAAAGAGACAAATACGGAGCCAGAACCAGGGCAGCAGGCCAACTGTCCCGGCAAGTCAGCAGCAGCAGGCCAGTGAGCACGCGCAGTCTTCACGAGGACCCTGAAGGGAACAAACTCAGAGGACATCCACGTGCTGAAACACGCTTATAATAGAATGCTTGTGTAACCGGAAGCCCAGGACGGTGGGTTAAAAGACATGAAGTAGATTTTATGAGAAAGCTTTCTCATCTGATGTCACCCTTCCTTCCCACCTTTATTACCATGTCTCCCCTGCTGTTGTTCAGCCGTTCAGTCGTGTCTGACTCTGCGACCCCATGGACTGTAGCCCACAGGCTCCTCTGGCCATGGGACTCTCCAGGCAAGAATACTGGAGTGGGTTGCATGTCCTTCTCCCCAAGTCAAACAATTTCTCCTCTCTAGAAGAGGGGAGGTTCACCATGGGAGCATGGCTCTTCCTTAAGAGAAGAAACGGATCTTCAGCCTCATTCCCTATTCTATGGGATAGCACAGCTGGAAGAAAAACAAAAGCAAATAGGACGAGGCTGGGGAGAACTCAACACGGTGGCGGCCCCCGGGCTCAGCCAGCACGGGCTTGCAGCAGAGAAAGGAGCTTCCAACAGTACATGCTTGGCGAGTAAAAGAGATTTCTTTTCTCTTTAAATAAATAACTAGAGCTTCCCAGGTGACACCAGTGGTCAAGAATCCACCTGCCAACACAGGTGATACCAAGAGATGCAAGTTCGATCCTTGGATCCGGAAGATCCCCTGGAGAAGGAAATAGTATCCCACTCCAGGATTCTGGCCCGGGAAATGCCATGGACAGAAGAGCCTGGTAGGCTATAGTCCATGGGGTCGCAACAAGTCGGACATGACTGGATACACACACATACAGAGTAAGAAAAACTACCCCAGGCATTTTAGAATCGCCAGCTCACAGATGGCTCTCCTGCTTCTCAGGCTGGTTGGAGATAAGAATCCAGACTGCCACACAGTCTCTACACTTCACGATGGCCTTCCTCGTGCCAAGCAAATCCTCTGCGCTGTAAACGAAGCTGGCTTCTGTTTGCTCTGCTCTCTGCGGGGCAGGGAGTGATCGGTCACAGACCCCCGGAGCTGGAAGGAACTGGATCAGAGCCCCCGCTCCCACAGTGAGGACCAGAGTCAGGGGGTTACGGGGACCCCTGGCCACACGCCCCAGGGGGACAGTGCCAGGGCACATGGTAGAGGCCACATCCTGCAGGCTCCAGACCAAAACTCTACCTGCTGACTCTAGACTCTTCTCTGCTGGTTCGTTTAGGTAAAACGTGACATATTTGACATCTGCATCTTAAATGAACCCACTGAAACCCTCAGCCTCTGCTAACTGCTTCATAAAGAGCTCTCCAGGGAAGAGATGAATTCTATGCATCCATATCATGAAACATCACGCTGTAAAATGAATCACCATCCCACGTCACGACAAGCATTCTTTACCTATTGTTACTTGAGAAAGGCAATCGCAGAACCAGCTCATTTCTATGAGTAACAGCTATGTGTATGTTCGTTAGTAAAGGCACAGAAAAGATCAGGAAAACACGCTCCAGCCCCTTGGTTGTTGTTATCCTGAAGCGGCAAGATTATTCAGGATCCCCCGAGCCAAGCCATTCATGAAGTAAAACACGTCAAGAGCAAGTATTGCCATCATATCAAAAAGGTAAAGTTAAAAAGATGATGACCTCTTTCTTGTGCCCTTTTGCAGCAACTATTCTTCTTTTACACACATCTCTAAAAAGGTGTTTTCCGCTCGTCATCATGACGTCAATTTCCCCTGGGAGTCAAGCTCCTCAGGTGGAAAGTCCTAAGGAGCACGGATGAAACCTTCATCTCTTCAGGCAGAAGGAGTCTAATATGGTCCCCGCAGCACCCTGGGCTGCACCAAACGAAGACGTCCATCACGTCGATGGTGCTCACATGAGCACATAGCCAAGTGTGTCAGGACGATCCAGAGTCAAGCTGTGTGTGAGCTAAGGGGGTAAATAAATATCCTCAGATGATGCAAGTCACTATTTAAATGGCAGACAGCAGAAACCACTGTTAAAGACAGCCAAGGCTCAAACAGGGGCTCTGAACCAGCCTAGAGAGGTGGGACGGGGAGGGAGGTTCCCGAGGGAGGGCTCACATATATACCTATGGCTGAGTCCTGCTGAGGGTTGACAGAAAACAACAAAATTCTGTAAAGCAGTTATCCTTCAATTAAAAAATACATAAAGTTTAAAAAGCCAAGGAAGGATTCACTGGAGAGGCAGGATTCGGAGGAACAGCTTTTAACAAACAGAGCTTGATGGCCAAGAGCTGTAAGGGGAGTGGTCTACACTGGAACATCCCCATACACGTACGTACAGACAGACAGACACACACACACCCTCACTGTCCAGAGAGGGCTCCGGTGTGCTGAGACCCCCATCTCCCCCTGCCCCGGGGCAGCAGGGTGGGGGCAGCTGGAGGGCAGCTGGAGGGCAGCTGGACTGCCAGGGCCAGCAGACCAGAGCATGTAGCCTTGAGCATCCATTGTCCCTGATGTCTCGGCTGTCTCAAGATGCCCTTCACAGATGGCAATGTTCATGTGCGTGAACACCTGGAAATGTGTTTCCCAAACCCAGGGGCCTCTGGGAAAGGACCTGAAGACAGTGGGGACAGCAGGGGTGGCTCATAAATCGTTAGGCTTCTTTCACACTTTCTCCTAAGGCTTTTAATCTCCACCCCAATCATATCCTTTCTAACAGAGTGCCACACTCATCACACTGTCAGACTCAGGACAGCGGTTAAGAACTCAGGTCATTTATGAACCACTTTACGTCTCACCGGAGAAGGCAATGGCACCCCACTCCAGTACTCTTGCCTAGAAAATCCCATGGACAGAGGAGCCTGGTGGGCTGCAGTCCATGGGGTCACTAAGAGTCAGACACAACAGAGCGACTTCACTTTCACTTTTCACTTTCATGCATTGGAGAAGGAAATGGAAACCCACTCCATTGTTCTTGCCTGGAGAATCCCAGGGATGGAGGAGCCTGGTGGGCTGCCGTCTGTGGGGTTGCACAGAGTCGGTCACGACTGAAGTGACTTAGCAGTAGCAGTTACGTGTCACCAACCTCCAATTCAAAGAAATCCATTATCAGGAACCTCAAGAGCACATCTACCCAGGAAATGCAATTACCTTTCCTTTCTTAAGTTATAATAACTTCTATTTTTATGATTTAATAGCAGGATGGCCATGCTGCTAGCACTGCATTCCACGTGGACCTGTTTGGGGACGGCCTGGTTTAAGGCAATAAGGTAAATACAGGGCTTAGGAGATGACTACACAGTCACACCACAAAGCTTATAGTTTCGTTTCGCTAGAGTTAGTGCAAAGCTGTAAAAAGCATGTGTCGGCTGGGGGTTGAGAAGCTCCTTCGGTCTTCAGCGGGAGGCCTGGGGAGGTGAAGAGCAACACAGAAACAGACCGGGAAAGAATCTGCCAGCACACAGACTCCCCGTCACGCGACGTGGGAAATACTGTGTTTCCTACAAGGAGAGAAAAGCACAGCTTGACATGAGAAGTGTTCATTTCTAATGCGCTGAGCTGTGCTCATATCTCAGGAGACGGTTCATACACAGCCACAAAGCAAATTTTTTTTTTTTTTTTTAACAAAATGCAACAAAGGTCACTAAGTAGCTCCAGACACCAAGCTGAGAGGCCGGGAGAGGAAATGAGAAATGATGGCATTCATGGGATTTAGGACGGATGAGCTTAAGAAACACCAAGCTTACAAGGAACGGGCCACCCTTCTTGATCCACCCAGCCACTTCATTGCTCCTCTGAATGCCCCTGGAAACCACCGACTCAGAGAAGACAGGCAATGGCAGGAGGGGAAAGCGGGACGCACAGAAGAGACAGGGGGTGCCAGGCACCTACAGCAGCTTTAGGGGCAAACATCCCTGCTGAGGGGCCCGGGCCTGCTGTGACCGCACAGGACGTGAGGATCGGGCCTGGAGGCCACACAAGGGGGACGGGGCTGCCTCTCCCCGGGCAGAGAGCCGGCGGCCCGCGCTCTTTGGCTGTCACCCCAGGTTTTCAAAATTGGCTGCATGATGGAATCCTACAAAGAGCTGAAGAAACGTCTGGGGCCATACACGGACTCTAGAAAGATGGTACGGATGAACCGAGTCTATGGGTCTAGAAAGATGGTACGGATGATTCACAGGGCAGCAGTGGAGAGCAGGTGCAGAGAACAGACTTAGGACACGGGAGAGGCAGGGAGGCGCAGGGAAGGGAGGAGAGGGGAGGACGGGACAAATGGAGAGAGCGGCCTGGAAACAGATACCCACCATACGTGGAACAGAGGCCAGCAGGAGTCTGCCGAATGGCTCAGGGAGCTCAGACCAGGCCCTGTGAGAACCCAGGGGGTGGGATGTGGTGGAGGGCCCAGAGGGAGGGGTCACATGTACACCGCGGCTGATGTGTGCACAGCAGAAACCAACACGATATTGCAAAGCAATTTTCCTTCAACTAAAAGTAAGTTAAAATTCCCAGTGCCTGACACTCAGCTCTGGAGTTTGAAGCAGCAGGTCTAGGGTGCCATCTGGACAGCGGGGTTGCTTTTTAAGCTCACCGGGTGATTTCCACATGCAGTCTAGGCTGTTCAGCCACAAGCAGCGCTTTGCAAGTAGGAAGCAAAGGACAGGCAGTGAGAGGAAGGGGGCCCTGGAGCAGCACGCTGGCCCTCAGGACGCACTTCTCGGTCTAACATGCGTCAGAAGCACCCTGTGATGGCTGTTTAGTCGCCAAGTCCTGTCCAACTCTACTGCGACCCCAGGGACTGTAGCCCACCAGGCTCCTCTGTCCATGGGATTTCCCAGGCAAGCATACTGCAGTGGGTTGCCACGCCCTCCTCCTCCAGGAGATCTTCCCAACCCAGGGATCAAACTGGAGGCTCTGGCGTCTTTTGCCTTAGCAGGCAGGTTCTTTACCACTGAACCATCCAGAAAGTCCAGGAAACACCAAGGGACCAGTTAAAAGACAGATTTGGATTCAGCAGGCCTCGGGGTAGGGCCTCACCTTTGTAATGATGATGTCTCGACGTGGGGAGTTAGAACGGATCAGAGCCTCCAACATTTGCTAGAGAAAAAGGTACCATGAGAGGGGTTATCGTTAACAGTGTTACAGTTTAGTCCCTTTCCTTCTTCGATGGCATCGCTGAAGGCGCTTTAACTTCACTGGGTAACTCAGGACCACCATGGTGGGCAGTGATGCCCATGGAAATCAGTGTGCATGGAAGGATCCCCTTCATGACCTGGCCCTGGGATGTGCTGGGCTTTACTGCCAGGGGATGTGAAGGGCTGAACTGTGTCCTTCCAAATTCAGACCTTGGAGTCCTAACTCCAGTACCAGAGAACGTGACTGTTTAGAGACCAGAGCTTTAGCTTTAAACAGGCCACCGAGTTAAAATGAGACGTGAGAATGGGCCATGAGCCATGGAACCTGGTGTCCCTATAAGACGGAGACCAGGACAGACAAGATCAGAGGGAGCTGTGTGAACACACTGGAGAGCCATCTGCAAGCCAGGGAGAGGCCTCGGGAGGGATCAGCCCGGCCACCACACCGGTCCCAGCCCTCCCGCCTCCAGAGCTGCAGCAGAACCTCTTCTTGAAGCCTCCTCGTCTATGGCAGTTTGCCTAGGCGTTCCGGGCAAACTAGCATGGTCAGGGGAGAGGGGAGATGGGTGCTGATTCATGTGTCTACTTTTGACGACGTATCCGACTTACGTTGTCACCAGCGGGACTGACGTTCTCGCCTCTAGCTTCCCCCTTCCCTGGTCTACGTGTGTCTTAAGTCGCGGCTGGCAGAAGGCAAGGTAACCATCACTGTCAGGCCTTCCAGAAGTGCCCAGTGGAGTCAGACAGTCTGGTTTAGGGCCCCAGCTCTGCCACGCACCTGCCCTGGGGCTTGAGAGAGGGTTCACGGGACAACAAGCTAGCTTCTGACAGTGAGCCATGGTGAGAAACGGGCTGTCGTTTCTCTGATCTCTGGTTTTGTATCCAAAGCTCCCCCAGACCCACCCTCTGCTTCCTCTCCCGTCCTCTTAGCTGGATTCCAGGCAGATAGAAAAGGTCGCCTGATTAAGGGACCCCCACATAGATTTTATACACAGCTCCACACTTCTCTCTCCCTGTGTCCTCCCAGCCGATGGGCAAGAGTGATTTCCAGAAAACTGACAGAATATTCACGTTGCTTTTTACAGAATTAAAATCTTTCAGCCAAACCTTCTCAGAGATAAAACCTCATGGATGTTACATTCTGGATTCCTCTGCTGCTGCTGCTAAGTCGCTTCAGTCGTGTCCAATTCTGTGCGACCCCATAGACGGCAGCCCACCAGGCTCCCCCATCCCTGGGATTCTCCAGGTAAGAACACTGGAGTGGGTGCCATTTCCTTCTCCAATGCATGAAAGTGAAAAGTGAAAGTGGAGTCACTCAGTCGTGTCCGACTCTTTGTACCCCGTGGCCTGCAGCCCACCAGGCTCCTCCATCCCTGGGGTTTTCCAGGCAAGAGTACTGGAGTGGGCTGCCACTGCCTTCTCTGCTAGATTCCTCTAACCTTTCAGAATCTTCGAGAAGTAAATTCCAGTGCATTTTTTTTTTTTTTTTTTTTTTTTGCAATGACTTTGCCTCCAATGGGCAGTCTTATGGTCTTTCTGGCCTCCCAGGAAACCAACCTCCTTTCTGCCTTGCAATTTTTCACCACAAAAGCTGTGAGCCATTTCACTAGAGGGAAATTCCAGAGTGAAACATGGACATGTTACTGTGAGCGGTGCCAAGTGGAAGCAGAGAGAAGGGACAGCTGGAAGGAAAGCTGTGGCCTGGCCCCCACGCCACCTCCTAGACGGGCTCCAGCCTCGGAAGGAGTCAGCTGAACACAAGCAGGACACTGTGGAAACTGCATTCGTCAATCTGTCGACCCTCACAAGCTTAGCCTACCTTTCATTTAACCTCTGTTCAGCTGAGTCAGTTAATATGGCCGGTTACCAAGGTCACAGGCTCCCACGTGACTTTGACAGAAACTTTTTCAGTGACTAAAAAATATAACTTATTTAGCTACTTGGTGTATATGAAAAATCCAATGTCATGGAAACTAACCTTTCAAGTAAACACATAAAAATTAGTTTTGAGAAATTGTTGTTTAGTCGCCAAATCATGTCCAACTCTTTTTGCAACCCCATGAACTGGTAGTCCGCCAGGCTTCTCTGTCCATTGGATCCTCCAGGCAAGAATACTGGAGTGGGTTGCTGTGCCCTCCTCCAGGGGATCTTCCCAACCCAGGGATGGAACCCTGGTCTCCTGCATTGCAGGTGGATTCATCACCACTGGGCCAGCTGGGAAGCCCTTATTGAGGAATAATTAAATCAGATTAGATTCATCTATTTTAAGTGCAGATTTGAGTTCTAACAAACGTAGGCAGCTGTGTGGCCACCAGCACAATCAGGACACAGACCGTTTTCATCACACCGGAAAGTGCCCCAGCCCTGGGCACCACTGTGTGCTGCATCTGAGAAACACCCTTTTCTCACCTGGCTTCATCTCCACAGGACGCTCCCCTTATCAAGGGCTTGTGCCTGGGTCTCTCTTCTTTCCTCCGCCCACAGCACTTTCCACTTTCCTAACATGTCAGGTGGCGCTTGGCAACATTTCCTTCCTTCCCTTTCTCCAGAACACCACGAGGCCTGCTCCCCTCTCCTCAGAATATTCCCGTTCAGTAGTTCCTTCCTTCCTTCCCCACACTCAGTGTCCAAAGGCATCACTCTCTCGGCGTCTCCGTGATCTTTATGGAATCAAAGACGTGGCGCTGTTAAAAGGCAGTTCAGGGTTTAAGTTCAACAGTTTAACTACCGATGCTGTGCACACTGCAACTGAGCCTTGCTATGCTACTTTTCAGCCGTAAAAGGAAAAGTGGGACGTTGCAGCTGCGACTGAGGGCACTCGTCAGTGAAATGACTATTCCTCTAGGCGCCTCCGGATGTATGTCCCTCACCCAAATGTATACACTATCGTTTGATTTTTGAATGTGCAATTTCCACTGTAGAAATTCAAAGCTCACAAGTTTATGGAGAGTTGGCTCTGAGTCTAAGCATGTGATGATGAATATGCAAGTTGGGAATTAACAAAGTATGGAATTAGGAGTGGTGGGCCACCCGCCAAGGCAACCCTGGGATTACTCAGCTGGCAGAGGAAGGCCAGACTTGGGAACACGTAGACAGGCGGCAGTAAGTTAGCTTAACTACTTGCAGTAAAACCAGCTTCTGACAAGTCACATTTACTCGCAGAATCATTTAAGGGAGGATGACTGGAAAGAAAGTTCCAGCTCAACAACAACTATGATTGACTCCTCAAGATCAGGAAACCAAGTCCCAGTCAAGACCGCTTGGGCCAGAGACCAGATACAACAAAATACAGCCACACAAAAGTGCAGGCCCCAAAGATGAAGCTGACTCAACGTCCCCAGCATGACCTCCTTGAGGACTCAGACCTGTGGACCAGGTCACTGAGAATGGAGAAACCCACTCCCACCTTCACATTAAGATGGCTCTTCAGAAGCTGGCAGACTTCTCCTGGAGAAGGGCCAGATGGCAAATATCTGAGATTTGGGGCTAAGTATGGGGTCGCAAAGAGTCGGACAT
Organism: Aepyceros melampus; assembly: GCA_006408695.1. Lineage (NCBI taxonomy): Eukaryota > Metazoa > Chordata > Mammalia > Artiodactyla > Bovidae > Aepyceros > Aepyceros melampus. The sequence continues at coordinate 41,414 of SJXQ01011278.1, forward strand.
GACTGAGTGACTGAACTGAACTGAACTGAAGGTCTGTTGCTTAGTTTAACCCTTTCAAAAACATAAGGGACTTCCCAAGTCGTCCACTGGTTAAGAATCCTCCGCCTGCCAATGCAGGGGACATGGGTTCAAACCCTGGTCTGGGAAGACTCCACCTGCTGAGAAGACACTAAGCCAGTGCCCGGCAACTGATGAGCCGGCGTGTCCAGAGCCCGTGCTCGGCAACAAGAGAAGCCGCTGCGGGGGAAGCCCGCACATCTCAACTGGAGAGGAGGCCCCGCTCACCACAACTAGAGAAAGCCCTCATGGCAGTCAGGAGCCAGCACAGCCAGAATTTACTCTTTAAAAAAAGGTAAAAAATATTCTTAGACCATGGGTTGCATAAAGACCAATCCCTGCTTTATACAGAATTTCCAGAGCCAGGTCCCGGTGCAGAGGGCCTTCCGGCTTCCCGCCAGTTCTCTGCAGCAGCAGCAGCCACTGGGCGAGCAGATGCCCCTGCCCTTCCAAGAAGACTATGAATAAGGGCCTCACTCCAGCAGGGGCAAATGAATGCCAGGGAAAACTCCCAGGGTAGTGGGCAAGCGGTGTAAAGGCAGAAAACAGATAAGGCCAGAATCGGTGTGGTTCAAGTCCCTGAAATCACAAAGGGCACGGAAAGATGACCTAGTTCACATTCTAACACCCCGAACGAGGAGGCAACACATCCGCCCTTCCAAACTCTGACGCCTGCTTTTGACTCACACGGGTCACACCTTGAAGCTGGAAAGATGTCCTCTGCTTGGTGGCGGTGGTTCAGTCGCTAAGTCGTGTCTGACTGTCTTCAACCCCATGGACCACAGCCCGCCAGGCTCCTCTGTCCATCGGATTCTCCAGGCAAGAATACTGGGTGGGTTGCCATCTCCTTCTCCAGGGTATCTTCCCCACCCAGGGATCGAAACTGCGACTTCTACGTTGCAGGTGGATTCTTTACCATGAGCAACTAGAGAAGCCTGCCCTTTGCTTGAAATTAAATATGTAGATATAACGTGGTTCTGTCCTCTACAGGCTGAAAACAGACTGTCCAGAAGGTTTAGCAACATTTATGAACACAGAGCTGGGCTGTATTATTAGGAGAGTCAGGGAAGCAGGAGGGGTTTGCCCTCTCGGGACACTCTGCTTAAAGTCACTGCTGGGAAGCGTGGGGCGACCCTGCTGAGGGGAACTGGTCCCTAAGAGCTATCTGTCCCTAGGTGGTCAGTTATGATGCTGCCTCGCAGGACATGGCCAGAGAATTCACTTTCTCTTCGTAACGTTTCATATTCCAGCAATTCTGAGAAGTGAGGGGCTGCCGCATGTGCTAGTTTCCTGCTAGTGGAAAAAAGAACACGTTAGTTACCACTATCCCCAGCTTCTCGAGTCCCTGGCCTGGAGCAGCGGGGCTTCTCTTGCTGAAAGGATCCAGCTGGGCCACAGGAAATTAAGTTTTTAGCTCCCCAAATGTGACATCGGTTGTGTGCCAAAGATAATCGTCTCATAAACGTCCCCAAGGACATCTTTGGCTCGAAATCCCTTTACTGAAAAATAAATGGAATTAAAATCCATGCATTCCATGAGGGCATAGATTTTGGGTTTGTTTTTTCCTGCCTTATTCACATTTTTTTTTTCAGAGTAAAAACAACTCCTGTTTATATACCACATACATATTTGAAGTGCTTGGCACGTAATAGCTCTGAATAAGTGAACGAAATTGTTGGTAAAACTTTGAAGCTGGTAAATGACTTTACGGAAAAGAACCTGGCTTGGCAGGAGAGAAGCTGCAGATGGTACAGCTGATTACCTTTTCATCCTCCAAATAAAAAGCCATAAACAAACAAACAAAAAAGCAAACAGCCTGCACAGAGACCTTGGTTCTCCAGATAGTCAGCCAGGCCTGAATCCGCAGCTCCTCTAACGCACTGAAGTGGCGCAGGTCCCATCATGCAGGAGGGTAATTAAATTTGCAGAAACTGTATGGCTGACACTTAAACTGCCGACTGAAAGGCGAAGTACCACCTGAGAAGACGGGGTGCTCTAGAAGAACAAGCACTGGCTTTTTCCGGGCGCACCCACCTCCCAGCTTCACTTAGAAAAGAGGAAGTGAAGTGAATATAGAAAGTCGGGCATCGACAACTCTGGGGACAATGAGCAGCACCTGGACCTGGTCCCAAAGGACACCGGTGACTGAAAGGTCTTTCGTGGTCAGTTCACTGGTCTGTGGTTTCCTACTGTAGAGAATGAGTGAAAAGTGAGACAGAACCTTGCCTGGGCCAGCATCCTCCACCACGGCTCCTCCCCATCCCGGACACCTGCTCAAGCTAAATAACAGGGTGTGGGAGGGAGGGAGATCCCCCTTTAAAGCTGTGACCCAGCACCTCTTCCAAACCAGCCTCCACGGGGCATCACACCAGGTGGAACTGCGCACATCCTCTTCAGCTATTGTTTAAAGTAACCAGCTCATGGAGTGAGCTAGGCCTGCCCGAGTCAGCTCCCGTAACACATCTGCAACTAAAGTGAAGCAGGTCAAGGTGGGAACTCATGCAAACAATGGCAGCAACTCAGAGGGCCAAGTAATCCAGCTTCTAGAAGGAAAAAAAAAAAGCTAGAAAAGGAGACCTACTCTGATAGCAACAGAAGTTCTTGGAAGACCTAAAAGACAGATTGCATTTCTTTGCTTACTGGTAACATTAACATTCGTCCACTCGTGTGCGTGCAGACAACGCACATGGACTGTCCAGGCAAAGGACGAGCCTTTGAGGCTACAGTCACAGATGAGAGGACAGATGATTCAGGGGCTTCACAGGCTGACAACCATCGAGCGGGAGCAAGAGGCTCCCTCCAACACATCTGCGGCTCCAACGGCTTGGCACGAAGCCACGCCCACCTGCCCCCTGCTCTGTTCTTCGCGTTGCTGGACTGCCTCCTCCTTATGGTAAGAATACCCACGGTCGTCAGAAAGATACAATGCTCTCTCCAACAGTTACTCAGAGCCGCCCTGGGAGCCGGTACTGAGCTATGCTGGCCACAGGATGGAAGGCAGAAGGCAGAGACCAGAACTGGGCTGAGGACCTGACTGCTGGTCTCTGCCAATAAGTCCCTTCATGACCCTGGACAAACAGCAACCTTCTACGTGCCTCTAAAACAAGGGTAGCTATGCCTCCCACCTGCTTTTATAGTTACATGAATTGAGGACATCATGTAGTCAGGTAGGAGGGAGGAAGCAAAAGATACCCTTTTTGTAATTTTCCCAAGGCGCTAGATTTCTGGGCTAGCCTACATTTGGAAAAGCATCTAGAAACAAGTGACGTGTGACTGCTGTATAAACATCCTCAGGGTTCCTGGCTACGGTCTGAATTTGCTCTTTCAAAAATTTTGACCATCAAGTTCAAAACTCGGCAGACGTCCACAGAGCACTCAGTACGTAGGATGAGGGGACACAAGCTGTGGGCCTGAGGGGCGGCGTCCGTCGAGGGCTTCCTGCGTGCCCCAGTTCCTTCCATCGTCCCTGTAACCCTGTCACTCCAGTTCCAACACGGTCCTCATGCATTCCAAGGAGAAAAGTAAAACAGAGACTGAGGGATGTTTAAGGTTATAGAACAAGTGGTAGCGCCTGAATTCAAACCAGGGCATAGGGTTTTTATCCTACACATTTTTGACATAAAGCCCTGTGTAGGAACTCAGGGGCTTGGCAGAGAGGATATTCTCCAGCCTTGCCTCCAATGGAGCCTTAGCTAGAGTCCTGGGCTCTCTGTCTAGTATTGCTGCTCTAATTAAGTGACCTTCTTGCTCTCCAATTTCCAAGTAAACACATTTGCAGAAATATCACGTTAACTTCCATAACCTAACAGGATTTGGCACTGCTACTGCGTTATCTTGAATTGGGAGATTTTGGATCCCAGTGTCATTATTTCCCACGGGAACGTGACCCTAATTAGCACCGCTGACGGGACTAACAGAGCTGAGGGCCCCACTGGAGGTCTGTGAATCATAAAGCTGAGGATCAGAGCTAATGCAACTTAAACACAAATGCTTCTGTTTTAAAAAAAAAATCACTTAAAAACAACCAAGTCCATAAAGCCATTCCTAGCTGCTTCTAATCTCTTCCCCCATCACTGAGAATCTAAACTACACAGCTTTGAACTCAGTCATCTACACTGTATATTGGTTACAGTTACAGTCCTTGGTCGAAAAACCAATTCTGGAAAACTTGACCAGAGGCTGCTTATGTGTTTTCTAGGACTATTTTAAGTACATATTAGATGCTCAAATCCTTAATTGGCTCATGTATCCAAAGTGTTAACTAGCATGCTTATTGGATACAGACTCAAGTTCATGTCTTAACGTTTCCCACACTCAAATGTATTTTCTGGTTTTAAAAAAGCCTTTAACGTGTCATTTTACTGATGAGACCCAATGGTTCAGCTGTAAAAATAATCCACCTGCCAATGCAGGAGACCTAGGTTTGAGCCCTGTTCCAGGAAGATCCCCTGGAGAAGGTAAAGGCAACCGACTCCAGTATTCTTGCCTGGGAAATCCTGTGGACAGAGAGCCTGGAGGACTTTGGAGTGAAGAGTCAGACATGACTTAGCAATTAAATAACAAAAAGTAAACCCAAACATTTTGTTTAAAAATTACATGGTTTGGGAGCAGGAAAAAACTAATAGCCACAAGCGGGTAAATGCCATAACTTTATGTGCTTGGGTAGAATAAACTTAGAGCCTAGATAAGTCACACGAACTGTGAAATCTTAACTGCTGGTAAAAGATATGCTCTGCCGTATGTCAGATTATAACACTGAGCGAACATGTCCCTTAAGCTGCCAAAGGCATTCATTCAGAATTTCATCAACTTCAGGGACTTGGCTCAAAGCACAATGGGGTAGAGTCTCTAGAGACAGAGACTGTGATTAAGATGAAAGAAATCCTACAAGGAAGGAAAGCTCTCCACGCATGAACCATTATGTGTATAATGATAATATAAAGTCAAGTGTTTGAGACATATCAAGGGCAACGGCAACTCAGAAAACCACTGTGGTCTCGGTGGATGCTGGCATTACCAACTGTTTGTGTTTGTATCTATTTAAATGTATAGTCTTCCTTACTTAGATCCCAGATCTGGAAGTTCAGGCTCATCTGTAGACACCTCCAGGATGATGAAAGGGCCCAGGCTTTGAAGTCAGACAAACCTGGGCTCTCACGTGTGTTAACTTTGTGACTCTGGGCAAGTGGACTAAAGCCCAGAGCTTCAGTTCCCTCTGTAAAACAGACACCCGCACACTACAGAGTGGCTTTGAACATTAGAGCTGTGTGTGCATCAAGTGCATAGGACTGTGCTGAATATACAGTGAATCCTCCAGCTGGCATTTAATAGAAGGTTAAAGTGGAAAGACGATGCTTAGGCAAAACCATGGAAAACAGCTGTACGCAGGTAGTGGTGGGGTCCAGGACAAATACTATTCCCACCCCATCATTCTCTTTCCCATATTATGATACTTAAGTCTCCATATACTTTCAGGAATAATGGTAGATCAGATTTATAACTCACATCTACCATATTCATTTACTTATTTAATATTAAACTCATCCTCCATGCCAATGATTTTTCAAAAGTCACTGTTTAAAAAATAATCACTTTCTACAATTCAGGAGTGACGTCTGGGACTCATTCTCTTGAGCAAAAATCCTTTCACAAGAGACTTCTGTTAAAACTGGGATTCTATGCAGTCAGACCCACTTCCCTCAGCTTAATTAAGGGTCATCCAACAGTTAACGAGTCCAGCTTCCCGGAAGGCTGGCTCCCTCTCTGGTTTTATGCCACTGTGGTAGAAGGACTAACTACCCGCTCAACTGTGGAGGCCTCTGAGCTCCTGAGGATCTGTCCAAATGGGTCTGCACCATGACTGGTTTCCATGGCAGCCCTTCAAGCCTTAATGCACATCTCATTAACATGCAAGTTCTGGATCAGGAGGGCTGGGCAGGGCCCAGGACAATATGAGCTCCCAGATGACGCCAGTTTCCAGACCACACCAGGAGGAGCGAGGGTCTCCAGGGCCAAGACGACAGGATTCACAGACCAGTCGGTACACAGCGTCCCTCCGTCCTTAGGGTTCAGGGACAGCAGCTTCCAGCTGACTGTCTCCAGGGAGTTACTGAACGATGGAAGTTGTGTGAAGTCAGTGAAGTACACTTAGAACTCCGAGAGGAAAACCAGAGAGACGATATTCACAGGGACCATTTTCTCCAGCTGAAAACATCCTCCCATCCCTCCAAGCTCTTTTCTCCTAGGAAGATATCCTTTTTGTTAGCTCTCATAAGCCGTTTGAGTAGCTGTTAATGAAAACACATCAAGACACTGCTCATGTCTCCTGTTAAGAGTCTCAGGGTAGGAAAAAACACGGAACTGTTTTTCAAAGTTTGGGGGGTGGGGGAGGTGCTGTGGAAATGATAGTAACAGCATAACAAATAAACAGCTTAAAAGGCTAATCAGGCACTCATGGTTTCTGGAAATTGGACATGCATTCTGTAACTGTCATTGACTTATGAGCAGTCTGACTTTCAGGGACCAAATAATGAGCAAACCATCTCAGGGACACATTCCATGTTAAATCAAGGTTTTATGCTGTGGTGATAGGGGGGGAAATATGTCCTAAGAAACAGTGTGGATGAAACACAGGGCTGGAGCCAGGCAGAATCCTGAAGCCGCCACCACCAGCTCAGGTCCCCGGCTGGGGAGACCTTGCTTACCTGTTAACTTCTCCAAGGCTTTACCTGCCAACGGAACCACACTCCAGTCCTCCCTACTAACTCACAGTTCTGTTTCGTGTTTACCACCCACAGCTCAGAGAATCCCCTCCCAAGGATTCACAGGACTGTTGCCTCCCTGAAGTGATCACTGTCATTCTGTTGCCAACAGATTTCTAAAGTGTGGTCTGTGATGTCGCTGGCGGCGCTTTGTACCTCTAACTGACCGGCCTGAAACCACCCACACCTGGGCCTTAGTGCTGTGCAGCTTTTTGCAGCTGAGACCATGGGGAGTCATCTGCTACCACATCATTAGGGCGACTTCCTTCCTTTCAAATTAATATCCTGTACTGCCTAGGATTGATTCTGGCACCTAGACAGTGCAGGAATCGCGGAGATAGAATCTGCTGGGAGTCTGTGATCCCTGGACCTCGAACACTATACCTTTAAAACGCAGGCAACTCACAAGTCTTTGTGGGTGCGTGCCTCCTTCCGGTGAAGGCACGGGACACTGCCCCACTGCCCGTAGTTCCCCTATGGTGACAACGAACCGCCCCGCACGTTCGGAAAGCTGCATGCGGGGAACACTGATTTCCCTCAGAACCGCCTGGGGCAGTTTTCTTATCAGACGCCCTGGCTCTCATCACAGTTGCTTTTAACAAGCACCCAGGTGATCTGCGGACCGAATTTTCAAGAAGATAGATCCTCTTCCGTGACTCAACGATCTTGACGCTTTTGGTTTTTACGGAACAACCTTATCCACCGCCCGGCCAGAGGCCGTGACAAAGTTACACTCTGTCCCGGCAGAAGGTCAACAGAGAGCCAAGGACTAAGGATTTCCTTGTTGACTTTATATGCTCAAAACAAAACACAATCGGAACCACTCATCTTGGCTATGCCTCGCTGTGCCGTACCGCTTACCCCACAGTCCCATCTCCTTTCTTCATGAAACTGGCAACCTTTTCTCCAACCATCACGCCAGCATCCCAGGGAGCGGAAAAACCACCGCCCTTGGGTTCTGAGAGCAGAAACTCCAGGTGCGGACACTCAGTTGCCCGTGGTTGCTCCGGCTCAGAAACCACACACACAAGAAATTAAAAAAAAAAAGTTTGCACCAAAGCGGACGGAGCACCCTACCGGTGGCCGCGGTCCCCGAGCGCGCCTCCAGGCCCCTCCTGCGGGCGCCGCCTCCCCGACCAGCCCGGGCGCGCGCCGGTCTGGTCAGCCGAGCCCCGGGGCTTACCTGAAGCACGTGGTGAGCTCCCCCGAAGGCTTCAGACACGATACTTGGTCGTGGCGATGTTGTCTTCCGAGCAGATTTCTCTGAAAAAGTTAGGGGAACTTGGTTGGCCGCTCCGCGCGAGAGCGGCCGGCAATGCGCGCCGGGCATCCGCGTCCCGCGCGCCGAGGCGGCGCCGGTCCCCGAGCGCGGACGCGGGGAGAACCCCGAGGTCCGGGCCCGGCAAGGGTCCCACGCAGCGAACCGGCCCCCAAGAGAAAGAAGAGGTGCAGAAGCGAGACACTGGCGGCGGCAGGAGGGCGGCGCGCGGTGTTCCCGAGCCCCGAGCCCCGGATGCGGGAGCCCGGGGTGTGCGCGCGGAGGAGGCGCCTACCCCGGAGTCTACGAAGCTCTTTCCTTAACCCAGGAGGGGTGAGCGCGCGGGGCACCGGCGGGATGGGATGGGGAGAGGGTACCGCCTGCGCCCGAGAGCCGGGAGCGCACGCAGCAGGGACCCGCAGCGCGAACCTGTCGCCGTCGCCCGGCTCCTCGCGGAAGCTCCACGCGTGTCCCAGCGNCTCCCATCTTGGGTTGCCCCGCAGGCATGGCTTGGTTTCATTGAGTTAGACAAGGGTGTGGTCCTAGTGTGATTAGACTGACTAGTTTTCTGTGAGTATGGTTTCAGTGTGTCTGCCCTCTGATTCCCTCTTGCAACACCTACCATCTTACTTGGGTTTCTCTTATCTTGGGCGTGGGGATTCTCTTCACGGCTGCTCCAGCAAAGCACAGCCGCTGCATCTTACCTTGGACAAGGGGTATCTCCTTACCACCACGGTTCGTGACCTTCAATGTATGACCTGTACTGCTCAACTTTTGTCCTATCTGTTAAATATATGCCATGCCATTAAGTGCTTCTAAATCTTAAAAAAAAAAAAAGGGAAAGGAGAGCATCCCCAGAATGGGATGGGAATGGGACCTCAGAATCAGCATTTCTAACAATTTCCCAGATGATGCTGTTTTATTTCATCACACCTTGCGGATCACGCAACTAGTGCAATCTCTTCACCTCACAAACAGAAAGCCGAAGCCCTGAGGGTGTGAACGACTTGTCCTGGGTCACCTACTTAATGGCAGACCTAGGATCAGAATCAATCTTTCTCTCTCTTTTCCTCATTTCTAAGTGCTTCAGCATGTATTTCCTAAAAGTAAAAACTCTCTTCTGTAACTGGAGTATACTTATTTTACTGTATTGTATTATAACGCCATATCAGGAAATCAACATTAAAGCAATATTATAAACTCATGTACAGACCTTCGTCAAATGTTGTCAATTGTTCCACTCGTGTCCTTTACTAGACTAGGACCCAATCCAGAGTCACACAAATTTAGTTGTGATGTCTCTTCAATTTGCTTTAATCTGGAATGAATCTCAGTCTATCTTTGTTTTTAGGTTCTTGATACTAAAGAGTATAGGTCAATTATTTTAAAGAATGTCTCTGGATTTGGGTTTGTCTGATGTGTTTCAAGATTAGATTCAAGCTCTGCAGTTCTGGCACAAGTAGTGCAGCAGTGATACAGCATCCTTCTCAGGGTATCATGTCAGGAGGCACAGGAGGTCTATTTTTCCATTTCTCATGATAGGAACACTGATCCCTTGATTAAGACGGAATCTGCGGGGTATTTCCATGGTAAAGTTACTATTCATCCCTTTGTAATAAGTGAATATCTTGTGAGGAGAAACCTTGAGACTATGTGGGTTTATTCCTCATCATACTTCACCTGCTGATTCTGTCATTCATAAATAACTTTTCCTTGAAGCTACTATTAACATGGTAGTTGCCAAGTGGTGATTTTTAATTTCTATCCTTTCTCCTACATTTATTAGTTGGAATCCTACTGTAAGGAAAAATTTCCCCCTTTTCCCCATTCATTCATTCTTTCATATCAGTGTGGGCTCACATATGGGTTCTTTTTTATTCTAGAATCCATATCTTACCACCTAAGTCTTCTCTTTCAACTCTATGGCCCACCTGCTCATAACAGCATAATTTCAGAGATGACTTCTTAGTTCATCACATTGGTTCCAACACTGAACTGAAATTTTATTCAACCATAAACTTTATGATAGGTCTCCTCTTTCATGACAGAGCAAGGTCCAAGCTAGAGCCTAGGCACACCAGCAGTCTTAAGGGTACAAGTGTTATTGCTCTGGGTCACATTTTCCAAGGTCATAATAATAAGTTAAAAATTTTTTGCCTTAAAGCAATACCTTCATCATTTCCCACTCATCTTAATTCCTCTTGGACTATGTGTGTAACCAGTCTAACCATGCTTTTATTACGGTCCTTGAGCAAAAGAAGGATCCCATCCTTCAACTCAGAGAATGGGAGAGAGGTAGGCAGAGTGAGTCATGGCCAAACCTAGGTTTCTATGAAGGAAAAAAGTGCTTTCGTTGTCAAGTTCTCTCTTTCCTGCTCTTCCTTCCCACTCACTGTCCCTGGGGTACCTGGAGGAGGGACATCTGACTTGCATTTGTACTTGGTTGTTCGAGTCCAAAGGAGAGCGCCAACTCACAAGTCAATATTTGGCATTTTTCACTACTAATTACATGATTTTTAAAAAAACCAAAACAAACATTTACCACATCCTCAATTTCACCATCATATCATTGTGCAAGAAAAATAAAACAGCAGAAGCAAGATATACCCCCAAAAAACAAAACGCTTTCTGTTTTTTAGAAAGAAATATAGCTGACTCAAAATCATAAAGAAATGAAAATTTCATCTTCTGTTACACATACCACTGTCCTCTAAGATGTATTCCAAGGGAAATTCCTCTCAGAATGTAGCCACTTATAACAAGAATCAGATTCTCTGGGAATAGGCCCTCAAACGGAACCAGGTTGAATTGGAATATCTAACACAGTAGTTCCCAAACTATGGTGATATTGCTCCCCAAGGGGCATCTGGTAGAGGGCGGATGCGGTTTTCTGGTTGTCACAATGGGTAAGGTGGGGGAGGGAGGTTATTGGCATTTCATACACAGAGGCCAATAGCTTAAACATCCTGCTTCCATGGAACAGTTCCTTATGGCATGAACTGCTCTACCCAAAATGCCGATAACATCCATGGCGAAACAAAGAGCTTTTCCAGGAATTTGGAATTAGACTAAGAGTCTAATTCAGTGTAACAGCTGTCTTGAATTGAGGAATTGTAACCCCAGGAACTGTTGGCTGTGGGCATTATTTACATAGTAGACTGGGCAGTAGAGAGAGCTAGTCTACAGTGAGAGGGGACCGACAGAGGTACGTAGGAAGAAGTGGGGAAAAGTGACAGAGTGAGAGTCCCTTGGACTGCAAGGAGATCCAACCAGTCCATTCTGAAGGAGATCGGCCTTGGGATTTCTTTGGAAGGAATGATGCTAAAGCTGAAGCTCCAGTACTTTGGCCACCTCATGCGAAGAGATGACTCATTGGAAAAGACTCTGATGCTGGGAGGGATTGGGGGCAGGAGGAGAAGGGGACAACCGAGGATGAGATGGCTGGATGGCGTCACTGACTCCATGGGCATGGGACTGGGTGAACTCCGGGAGTTGGTGATGGACAGGGAGGCCTGGCGTGCTGCAATTCATGGGGTCGCAAAGAGTCGGACACGACTGAGTGACTGAACTGAACTGAACTGAGATTCTTACTCACACTGTGATTCAAGCCCTTGGTTCTCATTACACTACAGACCCACCTATCACCTGTTGTTGGTTTCTGTGACACCCTGCTGCTTGCAAACAAGTGTTAACTTCAGAGAAACTAACTACCCTCTTCTGTCACCTGGATGAGCAGCAGAGAAAGCTAGTGTGTCCGGAGAAAGAGGGAAGAGGACTCAGAGGGAAATAGGGATGTATCATTGGAGACAGCCTGAAAGCCTTAAGGGTTCTGGTCAGTTTTTTAGGTTCAACTGCCTGTAGACCAACCCAATGTGGCCAGAGAGGTGGGTCCTAGGAGATGGGTCTCTCCAGAGATGGCACTGTGATGGGCAGGACAGGGGGAGGTGAGGAGCAGTTTCAGAGGAGGAGGAAGTTCTGGGCAGCAAACTGTACTGAGTTCACTGCACAGCCAGTGGGAGGTCAGCCCAGGCTGAGACTAGACCTTCGTAAATCCCTTCCATGGAAAGGACCAGAATGTGTTTGGATTAGGTAAAGCTGTTTAATCTAGATGACTGCCAGGGGGTTGCATCTTGGGATGAGGGGTCAGTTAGGAAAATGGCCCCCAGATGAAAGCAAGAAAGTCACTTTCTTTAAAAGGAGAACAAAAACCCATTATGCTCAAGGGTAAACATCTCTTTGAATATTAGCCTTGGTTTCTTAATTAACTTTTTATCTACTTGAGTAGGATACTCAAGTTTGTGTTGAAGATGGTAGGTTTAATTTTTGTTACTCTCAGAACTGCATGAGATAGAGGGGGAAGTGATGGTTTTGTGACATATTTATATTTCTGTGGGCTGCTGTTTAATTGCATGGCTCTAGTTTCTTTAGCTTTTTGAAAAGGAAGATCAGAGAGGGAAAATATAATCCCAAGAACCTTGGGATTTACTAGCCTGCAAATCATTTAACAGTGATAAAGGCATGGCTTCATAAAGAGCAGTTGTCATTTTCACCCGCCATTTCCAGGCAGTGAGTATAGATGGATAAAGGCAATGTGGAAGATGACACCATGTTCTGTGACATGGAGTGTGAGATCCGAGTTTTTCCTTGCAAGTCTTCCATACAATCTCATTTTCTTGGGTTTCAAAGATGGTGCTGGTGTTCCCATGATTGATCAACACTATTTACTTGAGATTATATTCTTGTTGCTTCCCACTCAGCATTCCCTTAATGGTCTTCTCATTCCTAACACTGTCAGCATAGGATTAGCTTCAGAACTGGTTGCTTTAAGATACGAATCTTTCAAAAAATGTATCTCATGGTCATGAATGGAAACCATTTTAAAACACAAGGCAAAAATCAAGTCTTGTGAAATACTCATCTGATTAAGCCCCCACAGCTGTCTAAAGGAAGATGCTCCTTATCTTAACATGTCTTCAGCAGTAGAATTGCACCGATTCAGTCATTCTTGTTACTCAACCCTGCCTTGTCTGAAAAGCTTTAGACCATCGGGTAGAAAATAGTTCCTGACATATGGTGGGCAGTCAGTAAATGCAAGCTGAATTGAAGCCAAGCCAGAGTTCTAATCCTATTTGTGCTACCGGTTATCGGAGTGAACTGGCCCTTGTTTTTTGCATTTGTCATAGGGGCAGATTGAAGGACTCTCTTATCTGTAAGGTCTCTTGGCAATTCTAAAATCTATGAGCAATAAAATGTTTTGTAGTGCAGTTAGTATTGTGAGCCATTTCTCAAGGCTTCTAACTTTTGGAGACTTCATTACATTATTGACCCCTATGGCCTGCTCCAGTTGGCTTATTACATGCTCAGTGACCTTCTCTCTGATCCATGAATAGGCTGAGTTCTCCTGCCCCCGAGAAATTGCTCTTGCTGTTCCCTCTGTCTGGGTTGCTTTCCCACACTCTTCAAGGCTGGTTGCTTCTCATCACTTGGGCTTCAGCTGAATTGTCCTCTTCTAAGAAGTCTTTCCTGATGACTTATCTTGGGTATCTCCGCAAGCCTGACACTCCCCGTTACATCATCATATTTATTTCTTGTTGTTCGGTCTCTAAGTCATGTCTGACTCTTTGCGACCCCGTGGACCGCAGCACGCCAGGCTTCCCTGTCCTTTACTATCTCCCAGAGTTTGCTCAAATCTTGTCCATTGATTCAGTGATGCCATTCAACCATCTTGTCCTCTGTTGCCCTCTTCTCCTCCTGCCCTCAATCTTTCCCAGCATCAAGGTTTTTTTCCAATGAGTCAGCTCTTTGCATCAGATGGCCAAAGTATTGGAACTTTAGCTTCAGCATCAGTCCTTCCAGTGAATACTTTGGGTTGATTTCCTTTAGGATTTATTTCTAACAGTGCTTATTACAATGTATCATTATCTTATATGTTTACTGTTTGTTTTAACTCCCTCCCCCTTGACAACAAATTCCACAAGGGCAGGAAAGTATCTGTATTCTTTTTCACTATGTCTTCAGAACCAGGCTTCCAAGGACCCATATTCATATAATCCTTTTTCCAGAATCAAAAAGGCTGCCTCAGAAGAATGGATACAGGTATATGTATGGCTGAGTCCTTTCGCTGTTCACCTGAAACTATCACAACATTGTTAATAGACTATACTCCAATACAAAATGAAAAGTTTTTATAAAAATGTAAATATATCATTATAAAATATAAAAAAGAAAAGCAAAGTCTTCCTCTGAGAAGACTCAGCCCCTTGCTGGGCACTTGGGCTTGGTGAGCCAGGCACGGGCTGGATTTCAGCCCTTCCTAGCCTCTGGGCCAGGTACCCTTGTTCAGTGAACAACTTCACAGCTGTTGTGTACTCTATCCGCCCAGTACTATGTAAAATGCAGATCATAGGAACATGTTTGTTGAATAAGCCAACTTTATTGAGGTTCAATTTACTTACAATATAATGCACCATTTTAAGCACTCAGTTCAATGGATTTTGATCAATGCATATATGCAGGTAACCACTACCACAATCAAGATATAGACATTCTATGGCCCTCCAAAGTTCCCCTATGTCCTGCAGGTGTCTCCTCTCCTACACAGCACTCCCAACCCCACCAACCTCAAGCAATCACTGAATCTTTTCATTGTATTTAGTTCTATCTCACCTTTTCGCTAAAGAATTTCAGAATGACTTTAAAATGGAATAAATAATCAAAGTCAATAAAAGGGAAGAAAAAAAAGAGGAGAGGGCAAGATTAAGAGGTGCAAAGCAGATAATCCAACCATAAGGGTTGATAGAGCATCTGTGAGTGAGCATGAAGTCTGAGGCTTAGCTGCAGCCTCCTTATAGCCAAGACAAGGAGGGAAAGCGGTACTTCAATTATCATCTGAAAGGAAGAAGCATTTCATTCATCATGGGAGAGACAAACTTTCCCTAGCACAAAGATCCAAGATAGTCCTCACTTGGGTTTCCAGACAGAAGTTTCTGAAGGATGTTCTGAACGGTATCTTCAATGAGAGTTTCATAGAAACTGCAGTAGGGATAGTCACTTGTCTATTTTTAATCCAGATGGTCTTCTGTTAACACTACTATAGCAAATATTCCTAAATAAGATGATCTCACTGGGGTTTTTCAGATAAATGGGATAGTAAACCATTCAAAATTATCTTTTCTAGTGAGATCTGGGACTCAGGAATCCTTTACCATCCTTTTGAGCAGAGCACTTGCTTTGAAACCCAGGTAAACAGGTGGGAGGGTTAATGCTCGGTTGTGAAACTTTAAAGGGCTTGGCCAGGATCCCTGTTTTGATCAAAGGCCTTCCCATCCCTGCCTGGAGCTGAGCTGTGAGTGGGGGATCTGACTGAAAAAAAGCCAAGACTTTCTTAAGGAATAAATTTTGGACCTGGGTCAAAAAGAGCCAGGGCTCCAATGAGATGCCAAACTTCTATGCAGTAGAATGTTCAAACACTTGAACATGAAAGATATTGTGGGCAAGTGTTGACAGCTTCTCACTACAGCCATAAAAAACTTCTCTGTAGTGTCCTTAGAAGACTGAGTTCTAAGCCACTTCATCCTTGGATGTTGATGGGTTAGAGAAGTTAAGCCCTGAAGTTAATACCCTCTTTCCTTCTGGGTTTGAATCAGCTGAGAAATAAGACAAAGGGGTAAAGCAAATGGGAGGTAAAGTAATCTATTGGGGGAACTGTGCCTGGTGTCTCTGGGCAAGTGAGTTTCCAGGTCTGAACCCCAGAATCAGGCAGCCATTCCCACCCCATCATAGGCAATACCAGGCCAGCACAGGCTTCTGTAAGAAGTGGGACAAGGAGGAACTGAGGATATCTGCTCCCTAAAGAAGAAAGCTGAGTGTTGAAGAATTGATGCTTTCAAACTGTGGTGCTGGAGAAAACTCTTGAGAGTCCCTTGGACTGCAAGGAGATCAAAGCAGTCAATCCTAAAGGAAATCAACCCTGAATATTCACTGGAAGGGCTGATGCTAAAGCTGAAGCTCCAATATTTTGACCACCTGATGTGAAGAGCTGACTCATTGGAAAAGACCCTGATGCTGGGAAAGATTGAGGGCAGGAGGAGAAAGGGGCAACAGAGGATGGGATGGTTGGATGGCATCACCAACTCAGTGGACATGAGTTTGAGCAAACTCTGGGAGACAGTGAAGGACAGGGAAGTCTAGCATGCTGCAATCCATGGGGCTGCAAAGAGTTGGACACAACTAAGTGACTGAACAACTACATTTAGATGTTTTTGTTCAAAACAACATTGTTCAAAACAACCTGCTCAAAACAGTAACTTTTGTGTAACAACATTGATGGTTGAGGTTAAACCTTTTTTTTTTTGGCCTGTCACATGAGATCTTAAGTTCCCCAAGCAGTGATGGAACCTGTGTCCCCAGCTGTGGAAGCACAGTGAAGCCCCCAATCTTTCTTTTTGAAAGTTAGTAGTTACCAGCACTATTTTCTTTCTGCTTTTCAATAAGAAGACTACCTGTAGTTAATTTTGTCAGGGGGTGTGTCTATGTTATCTACAAGTGGTCTTAGTCATTAATCTCTATATAAAGAAAGAGGAAGAGAGCGTGTCCCAAGGCACCTTTGTTTTACACTACTTAACAATTAATGTAAAGGAATAGAGGAAAAGAACAGAATGGGAAAGACTAGAGATCTCTTCAAGAAAATTAGAGATACCAAGGGAACATTTCATGCAAAGATGGGCTCGATAAAGGACAGAAATGGTCTGGACCTACAGAAGCAGAAGATATTAAGAAGAGGTGGCAAGAATACACGGAACTGTACAAAAAAGATCTTCATGACCCAGATAATCACGATGGTGTGATCACTCACCTAGAGCCAGACATCCTGGAATGTGAAGTCAAGTGGGCCTTAGAAAGCATCACTACGAACAAAGCTAGTGGAGGTGATGGAAAAGGAGAGATAAGAAAACCTTCCTCAGCAATCAATGCAAGGAAATAGAGGAAAACAACAGAATGGGAAAGACTAGAGATCTCTTCAAAAAAATTAGAGATACCAAGGGAACATTTCATGCAAAGATGGGCTCGATAAAGGACAGAAATGGTATGGACCTAACAGAAGCAGATGATATTAAGAAGAGGTGGCAAGAATACACAGAACTGTACAAAAAAGATCTTCACGACCAAGATAATCACGATGGTGTGATCACTCACCTAGAGCCAGACATCCTGGAATGTGAAGTCAAGTGGGCCTTAGAAAGCATCACTACGAACAAAGCTAGTGGAGGTGATGGAATTCCAGTTGAGCTGTTTCAAATCCTGAAAGATGATGCTGTGAAAGTGCTTCATTCAATATGCCAGCAAATTTGGAAGACTCAGCAGTGGCCACAGGACTGGAAAAGGTCAGTTTTCATTCCAGTCCCAAAGAAAGGCAATGCCAAAGAATGCTCAAACTACTGCACAATTGCACTCATCTCACACTCTAGTAAAGTAATGCTCAAAATTCTTCAAGCTAGGCTTCAGCAATACATGAACCATGAACTTAAAGATGTTCAAGCTGGTTTTAGAAAAGGCAGAGGAACCAGAGATCAAACTGCCAACATCCACTGTATCATGAAAAAAAGCAAGAGTTCCAGAAAAATATCTATCTGCTTTATTGACTATGCCAAAGCCTTTGACTGTGTGGATCACAATAAACTGTGGAAAATTCTGAAAGAAATGGGAATATCAGACCACTTGACCTGCCTCTTGAGAAACCTATATGCAGGTCAGGAAGCAGCAGTTAGAACTGGACATGGAAAACAGACTGGTTCCAAGTAGGAAAAGGAGTATGTCAAGGCTGTATATTGTCACCCTGCTTATTTAACTTATATGCAGAGTACATCATGAGAAACGCTGGGTTAGAAGAAGTACAAGCTGGAATCAAGATTTCTGGGAGAAATCTCAATAACCTCGGATGTGCAGATGACACCACCTTTTGGCAGAAAGTGAAGAGGAACTAAAAAGCCTCTTGATGAAAGTGAAAGAGGAGAGTGAAAAAGCTGGCTTAAAACTCAACACATATATTATTATTTATTTATAGATGTGAGAGTTGGACTTTAAAGAAAGCTGAGTGCCAAGAATTGACGCTTTTGAACTGTGGTGTTGCAGAAAACTCTTGAGAGTGTTCCTTGGACTGCAAGGAGATCCAACCAGTCAATCCTATAGGAAATCAGTCCTGAATATTCATTGGAAGGGCTGATGCTGAAGCTCCAATACTTTGGTCACTTGATGCAAAGAACTGACTCACTGGAAAAGACCCTGATGCTGGGAAAGATCAAAGGCGGGAGGAGAAGGGGACAACAGAGGATGAGATGGTTGGATGGCATCACCGACTAGATGGACAAAAGTTTGAGCAAGTTTCAGGAGTTGGTGATGGACAGGAAAGCCTGGCATACTGCAGTCCATGAGATCACAGAGAGTAGGACAGGACTGAGTGACTGAACTGACTGAATAGTGTCTAGGTACCTGCTCCTGTGGTACATTAAGGAGACCAAAATTTAATACCCAGTTTCAAGTGAAAGTCATCGCCACGGTTAACATAGCACAGAGAAAACAGCTAAAATGGAAAGAAACATTCATAAACAGATACAGGAATAGGGCAACTGAATGTGTGGATATTTTATTTGCCAAATGTCACAGGAGTGTATTTCCTTCTCTGTATGTGTGTCCCTCCTTTTTTGACCAAGTGACTCTTTTCTAAGCTCCAAAAGACCAGCATTGGCAATCTCAATTGCCTTAAGACTTGAAAGTAGATAGTAGGAAACACAATATGGTCCAAGTTTTCCAATGGTTGTCTAGTTACTCAATAAATATTTGATTGACTGAGTAATCCCATGGCCTAGACAAATAGTGTGGCCTTGGAAAGGAACAACAATAAGCCAGATGACAAAAAAAAAAGTTTCCACTCCAAATCCATTTGACCACAGGCACACAAACTCAGTCACAAGGCTGGTAGTGCTCTCCTAGGTTAAAGCCGGATCTGATAGCTGGGTGCTATTTATAAACTTTGGGAAGATTTTTTTTTTTTAAGATAAAATGTTTAAACATGGTTTTGTTCAGTTTGTTATCCAAGCTCTTTGATCCACTAATTTCTCTCTTCCTTTGAATTTTCTCAAACCTTCAAAAGAGAAAGTCCACGTTTCATCTGGTGAGCAGCAAATCGTTTGCTCGTGATGGAGGGACCCCATGGGCGGGAAGCCTGGTATTTTCCTTAGCCCGAGGCCTAGTGTTCCGCAGAAAAAAGCCATGGCCAAAGCATGTGCTCTGGCAGAAGACAAAGATTTCCTAGTCACGGCAGAGCCTTAGGATTTTGACGAAGAGAGGCTGTTTCCAGGAAACATCTTTCCGTCTTTCCCGGCTCTCCATGGTGAAACCTTCTGCTGAGTCAGGGCTCCAGCGGGCAGGGACTCGTCAGGGCAAGGCAGGGGCCTCTCCCTGCTGAGCTGAAGTGGCTTTAGCTGTGTCCCTCTCTTCTCAATTAATATTGAGAAAGGAAGTGCAGGAATTCCCTGGCAGTCCAGTGGTTAGGACTCCACGCTCTCACTGTCAAACGCCCTGGGAACGACTTCTGGTAGGAGGGCAAACTCCCACAAGCTGTGCTGGGTGCAGCCCCCCCAAAATGAAAAACAAGTGGGTGGGTTGGTCGGGGGTCCGGAGGTCCTGCCGGGTCCAGTGAGTGGGTAATCAGCAAGCGTTTATCTAGGAAGGCAGGGGTCAAGCCAGAAGAGAGTCAATGGGAGGCAAGTACGGGGTGTGGGGATAGCCCAGGAGGACGGGTGGGGTCTCCTGGGGACAGTCGGACAGGCAGAAGCTCAAGCAGACCCCACAAGCCTTGCTCCGAACAAGCCAGCTGAGTGGAGCCGCACTGGGAGCAGGTCATGGATGTGGAGCCGCACTGGGAGCAGCTCACGGATGGAGACCCTTGCCAGCGTTTCTCCCGTGAGGCCAAG
>SJXQ01011278.1:61664-97414 GCA_006408695.1 Aepyceros melampus
GCAGCACGGGACTCAGCAGGGAGGGCCTTCCCAGCGACTGACGGGCCGCCCTGGGCTCCCTGGGCAGCCGGGCTGGGGCTGGGGGCAGTATTTCTCTTATCCGAATGGGGCGCGGGTATTTTGGGGCCCTGGTGTGAGAATGAAGTTGAGGAAACAGCATTATGCCGTTTGGTCCAAGGTTCCTAAGTGACTTGGGAAACAGCAGTCTAGGGAGGCCTTGAGGAGAGAGGGGCCGGCAGCTCCTAAGAGCCATGTTTCTCAACAGCTGGTCCCTGTGTTCCTGGAGGCACCCAGAATGACTCTAGGGGACGCGGACGAGGACGGTGACCGGAGGAGTCTGGGCGGCTGGGGAAGGGCCGGTGGGAGGGAGGAAGGGACGGCTGATGGAGCGAGGCGCCACGACGGCCTTCTGACGCCATGACGGCCTTTGTGACGCCATGGTTTTGAGGAAGCTCCCCTCCGATCCCTGGAACCCACCACGTCTATCCCTCTGGCCAAGACTTGGGGTCAGCCCAGGGCCACGCCAAGGCTTTCTAGAACAAAGCAAGTCGACATGGCCAGGGAAAGAGTAGGGCCCCACAGTCAGCATGTCATGAGCACCCAGCCTTCCTTCTCTGTCCCTCATCCTGCTGCCCGGATTCCTGCAGGGACCCTGGACCCCACTTCTCTGGGAAGCCTAAGGAGGGAAGGTGGCCATCGGCTTCTCTTCAGCCCCCGCCGAGGTGGTGAGCTCTGTGATCAAAGGGTGACTGTGAGCCACAGGAGAGGCAGAAAGTTCCAGGATTAAAAAGTAGAGGAAGACTGAAAGTGTCAGTGCTGTAAAACACAAAGAAACATTCTAGGTTAGACAAGTAAATTCTAGGTTACAACAAGTAAATTCAGTGCCTGGCCTCAGGCCGGACCCTGTACTTGACATATGGGTGAGGGTTACAGGGGTGTGGGTGGGAAGACAGGAATGCTCTATGGGAAATTATTAGGTCACTGCAATAGGGACAGTAGATGAGCTTCTGGGGAAGTTTATGAATTAATCACTGAGCTCTGGCCTCATGAGAGACTCTTCCTGCCCTTAGGAAAGACAGAGAAAGCACAGATAACACAGGCCATGAGGGAAAGTGTTAACCATGGGTGAGTCAGGGCAGAGTGGACCATATTAGTTGTCACCAGTAAGAAGATGATAATTTATCACTCAAACCAGAACACTTTTGAGAGTCAAAGGGAACCCAATTCATAATCACTAAGCCAGGTCAACAGGTAAGAACCCGGAGAATCCTGGACAAACCAGAACCCACATCTGGTGACCTTAACTAGGACAGTTCTGGTGACCTGTTGGGTGCAAAGGCCTGACTGATGGGGTTCAGGGGAAATGGAATGAGAGAAAATGAAAACAGGGCACACGTCAAGAGGGGGTTTTATTTAAAAAAAAAAAAAAAAAGTAGTAGGAGTGGAAAGTAGGGCCATAGTCACCACATCTTAGAGAAAGAAAACAAAACATCTTTTAAAATCTTCCCATCTCTATATATCAACATGGACGGATAACAAAAATATACTGTTACTCAAAAACACAAAGGAATTTGGTATATAGTAAAAGTGGTATTTTCAATCACGGGGGAAAAGTACATTACTGAATGACATTGGGACAATTAAGCAGCTGGAAAGAATGAAAGAACACTTCATTCACAAATAGTGAATCAATACCACCACTTGGTGACAGAGTACACTAGGTTCATGTTTATATTTATACCTTTTGCTATGCTCCTCCCAGGATCTCTGGGGCTAATCAAGAACTTTTAGCTCAAAGACTGTCATCACTGGCCCACTAGATGTCACCCTCACCTAAATGAATAGTGCTCTAAATATGAGCTGCACCTACAAAATTGACACTGAAGAGACCCCAGGTGTCCTTTTCAAGAGCAAATTAGGAATCAGTATTGTATACACATGTATTGATACATCCAGGGGGAGGAGACAGGGAGAGGCAGGCTTTTAGAAGTCTGGCAGGAAGGGAGACTCCAAACACTGAAAGAAGGCTGTGGATTGGAATCTGGATTGCCACTCAGTTTGTGGTACCTGAATGAAGTGAGGGAGCAAGACAGGCAAAGATCCAGGGGAAGATGGTATGAGGAGGTGGTATCAGCAAGTGCAACACCAGGTGGTATCAGGAAATGGTATCTTGCTGACAGGCAAAGATCCAGGGGAAGATGGTACGAGGGGGTGGTATCAGTAAGTGGTATATCTGGCCAGAGGCGGAGAGAGGGCCAGTGGTGAGGACTTGGGGCGTGGAGGGTTTGGTAAGTATATGAATTCCATTCTAGATTAGAATCCACAGTAATCCTAAAATCCTAGTTTCTATGCCCCAACTAGTAGTGCTGAAGTGGCTGAAGTTGAATGGTTCTATGAAGACCTACAAGACTTTCTACAACTAACACCCAAAAAAGATGTCCTTTTCAGGGACTGGAATGCAAAAGTAGAAAGTCAAGAAAAACCTGGAGTAACAGTCAAATTTGGCCTTGGAGTACAGAATGAAGCAGGGCAAAGGCTAATAGAATTCTGTCAAGAAAACGCACTGGTCATAGCAAACACCCTCTTCCAACAACACAGGAGAAGACTCTACACATGGACATCACCAGATGGTCAACACCAAAATCAGATTGATTATATTCTTTGCAGCCAAACGTGGAGAAGCTCTATACAGTCAGCAAAAACAAGACCGGGAGCTGACTGTGGCTCAGATCATGAACTTCTTATTGTCAAATTCAGACTTAAATTGAAGAAAGTAGGGAAATCACTAGACCATTCAGGTATGATCTAAATAAAATCCCTATGATTGTACAGTGAAAGTAACACACAGATTCAAGGGATTACATCTGATAGAGAGAGTGCCTGAAGAATCATGGATGGATGTTTGTGACATTGTACAGGAGGCAGTGATCAAGACCATCCCCAAGAAAAAGAAATACAAAAAGGCAAAATGGTTGTCTGAGGAGGCCTTACAAAGCTGAGAAAAGAAGAGAAGCTAAAGGCAAAGGAGAAAAAAAAAGATATACCCATTTGAATGCAGAATTCCAAGAATAACAAGGAGAGATAAGAATGCTTTCCTCAGTGATCAATGCAAAGAAATAGAGGAAAATAATAGAATGGGAAAGACTAGAGATCTCTTCAAGAAAATTAGAGATACCAAGGAAACATTTCATGCAATGATGGGCACAATTAAGGACAGAAATGGTATGTATCTAACAGAAGCAGAAGATATTAAGAAGAGGTGGCAACAATAAACAGAAGAACCATACAAGGAAGACCTTCATGACTCAGATAATCACGATGGTGTGATCACTCACCTAGAGCCAGACATCCTGGAATTCGAATTCAAGTGGGCCTAGGAAACATCACTATGAACAAAGCTAATGGAGGTTGTGGAATTCCAGTTGAGTTATTTCAGATCCTACAAGATGATGCTGTGAAAGTGCTTTACTCAATATGCCAGCAAATCTGGAAAACTCAGCAGTGGCCACAGGACTGGAAAAGGTCAGTTTTCATTCCAATCCCAAAGAAAGGCAATGCCAAAGAGTGTTCAAACTACCACAAAATTGCACTCATCTCACACACTAGTAATGTAATGCTCAAAATTCTCCAAGTCAGGCTTCAACAGGATGTGAACCATGAACTTCCAGATGTTCAAGCTGATTTAGAAAAGGAGAGGAACCAGAGATCAAGTTGCCAACATCTATTGGATCATCAAAAAAGCAAGAGAGTTCCAGAAAAACATCTATTTCTGCTTATTGACTATGCCAAAACCTTTGACTGTGTGGATCACAACTAACTGGAAAATTCTTCAAGACCACCTGACCTGCCTCCTGAGATATCTGTATGAAAGTCAAGCAGCAATAGTTAGACGTGGACATGGAACAATAGACTGGTTCCAAATCGGGAAAGGAGTACATCAAGGCTGTATATTGTCACCCTGCTTATTTAACTTATATGCAGAGTACATCATGCAAAATGCCGGGCTAGATGAAGCACAAGCTGGAATCAAGATTGCTGGGGAAAATGACAATAACCTCAGATATTCAGATGACACTACCCTTATGGCAAAAGTGAAGAGGCACTAAAGAGCTTCTTGATGAAAGTGAGAGGAGAGTGAAAAAGTTGGCTTAAAGCTCAACATTCAGAAAACTAAGATGATGGCATCTAGTCCCATCACTTCATGGCAAATAGATGGGGAAATAGTGGAAACAGTGTCAGACTTTATTTTTTTAGGCTCTAAAATTACTGCAGATGGTGACTGCAGCCATGAGATTAAAAGATGCTTGCTCCTTGGAAGAAAAGCTATGACCAACCTAGACAACATATTAAAAAGCAGACATTACTTTGCCAACAAGGTCTATCTAGTCAAAGTCATGGTTTTTCCAGTGGTCATGTATAGATGTGAGAGTTGGACTATAAGGAAAGCTGATGGCCGAAGAATTGATGCTTTTGAACTGTTGATGTTGGAGAAGACTCTTGAGAGTTCCTTGGACTGCAAGGAGATCCAACCAGTCCATCCTAAAGGAAATCAGTCCTGAATATTCATTGGAAGGACTGATGCTAAAGCTGAAACTCCAATACTTTGGCCACTTGATGCAAAGAACTGACTTGTTTGAAAAGACCCTGATGCTGGGAAAGATTGAAGGTGGGAGGAGAAGGGGATGACAGAGGATGAGATGGTTGGATGGCATCACCAACTCAATGGACATGAGTCTGAGCAAGCTCCGGGAGTTGGTGATGGACAGGGAGGCCTGGCGTGCTGCAGTCCACGGACATGAGTTGGACATGTCGGACATGACTGAGCGACTGAGCTGAACTGAGATGAGATTGGAGAAGCCATTGGAAGAGTCTGTGATTTCTGACTTTTCATGGAAGAGTCCTCAGAATCTACCTGAATGTAATTCTCAGGAAGCACCCACATAGCCAAGCAGAGGGAAGTCTATAAAATAAGTGGCCTACATTCTTAAAAATGTCAGCGTCCTGAACAACAAAGAGAGGTTGGGAAAACGTTCCAAAAATAACAGACCCAGTGACAACAAAACGCATGCTGTGATCCTGGTCTGCACACTCTGAGACATTGTTGGGGCGAGGACGATGCTAGAAGATGGATTCGAAACTGGATAACATTGTGGCATTAGTAGTCAATTTCCTGAAGCTGGCTACTCTGTTGTGGCTGTGGTTGGGAATATCTTTCTTTTAGAGTAAACACAATGAAGTATCAAAAAGTAAAGGAATAAGGCTTAGGGGTTATAAATACTGTTAGAGGGTGGAAGAGAGCCCCTCAGAAGTGAGTCTGTATGTAAATATGCAATAATTTGACCCCTGAGTCACCCCCAGAGGGAGTTAGGGGTCTCAGCCAGCAGGCTGAAGTTCTAAAACCATGATCCTGAAAACCATCATATTAATGACACAACATTGTTATATTTCTGTTAATTTTTTCACCTCCTGCCCAAAGCAGTTTCTGTGGTTTCTGTATCTCAAGAGAACCTTCAAAAGAAGCCACCACTCCACTCTTGGGAGGACTCAGCTATCTGCTTTTCATCTGAGTAGACGACAGCCACCCTTTGATGAGGTGATAAAAGCTTTGCGCTAGGAGATAAAAGTCTCAAATTTCTCTGAAACTGAAATCCCGAAGAGCACTGGCTTTCACCCAAGAAAATCATCCCTAACATGTAATCTCTGGGCTTTCAAAAGCTAACCCCAAAATGTGACAACAAATTAAGCTCTGAGTAAAGAGCGGGTATAAATTGCATTTGATTAGAGTCACATTTTGTCTGCTGGCTGAAGGTGAATGTTGGAAAATGGGCAATATTCCAAGGGAGAAGGATGGTTTGGGCTGAAATAGCCATTCCTCAGCACCAAGCATCTTTGTGAACATCCATTACCATCAAGATAGCCTGTTAAGTACTATGTACAAAATAAAGGACAATTTAAACCTCTGACTGTGTGGATGACGACAAACTGTGGAAAATTCTGAAAGAGATGGGAATACAGACCACCTGACCTGCCTCTTGAGAAACCTGTATGCAGGTCAGGAAGCAACAATTAGAACTGGACATGGAACAACAGACTGGTTCCAAATAGGAAAATGAGTACGTCAGGCTGTATATTTCACTCTGCTTATTTAACTTCTATGCAGAGTACATCATGAGAAACACTGGGCTGGAAGAAGCACAAGCTGAAATCAAGATGGCCGAGAGAAATCTCAATAACCTCAGATATGCAGATGACACCACCTTTATGGAAGAAAGTGAAGAGGAACTAAAAAGCTTCTTGATGAAAGTGAAAGTAGAGAGTGAAAAAGTTGGCTTAAAGCTCAGCATTCAGAAAATGAAGATCATGGCATCCAGTCCCATTACTTCATGGGAAATAGATGGGGAAACAGTGGAAACAGTGGCTGACTTTATTTTTGGGGACTCCAAAATCATTGCAGATGGTGATTGCAGCCATGAAATTAAAAGATGCTTACTCCTTGGAAGGAAAGTTATGACCAACCTAGATAGCATATTCAAAAGCAGAGACATTACTTTGCCAACAAAGGTCTGTCTAGTCGAGGATATGGTTTTTCCAGTGGTCATGTATGGATGTGAGAGGTGATGCAGAAGAATTGATGCTTTTGAACTATGGTGTTGGAGAAGACTCTTGAGAGTCCCTTGGACTGCAAGGAGATCCAACCAGTCCATCCTAAAGGAAACCAGTCCTGGGTGTTCATTGGAAGGACAGATGCTGATGCCGAAACTCCAATATTTTGGCCGTCTGATGTGAAGAGTGACTCATTTGAAAAGACTCTGATTTGGGGAAAGACTGAAGGCAAGAGGAGAAGGGGATAACAGAGGATGAGATGGTTGGATGGCATCACTGACTCAATGGACATGAGTTTGGGTGAACTCTGGGAGTTGGTGATGGGCAGGGAGGCCTGGCGTGCTGTGGTTCATGGGGTCACAAACAGTTGGACATGACTGAGTGACTGAACTGAACTGAACTAAACAAGACATCTTCCTCTGCTTTTGTGTCTTCATACTAGAGGAGTTTGGTGAGGTTCAAAAAAAAAAGTGTGATATCATTTTATTTTCTTTTTAGGAGGTGACTGACAGTGCCACAGGGAATCGGCAGCTTTGCAGACCAGTCGTGGGGGGCTGACTGTTGGTTTTCCCAGTGAAACAGCAAATAAGCACAAACCCTTGCACTGAGAAATTGGCAGGACAGCAGAGCGAATCCAGTGAAAGGTTATGCCAGTGCTAAAAGCAGAATAAAACAGGGTCTCATTAAGAGAGGTCTAGAGCGACTTTCCTTTCACTTCTCACTTTCATGCATTGGAGAAAGAAATGGCACTCCACTCCAGTGCTCTTGCTTGGAGAATCCTGGGGATGGGGGAGCCTGGTGGGCTGCCATCCATGGGGTTGCACAGAGCTGGACACGACTGAAGTGACGCAGCAGCAGCAGCTGAGAAGTTGAGGTTACCCGCAGAGGACAATACTTAATTACCATCTTCACGTGTTTAAAAGGGATGCTTAATGAGATGGGTTCTCCCCACTTGTTTTCCAACTTCACTGAGCTATAAACAGAGGAAAATGAGTTAAAAATTTAAAGGAAGACTTTGGGGATAAACATTTGGATTTGCTGATGTTGGAAAATCAAATCCAGAAGCAAGCTACCATGGTTTCCTAGAGGACTTCCAAAGAATATACAACTCTCCATTTTGAAAGACTTAGGTATCAGCTGGCTTCTCACCCAAGTGGATGCCAGCCACCCTGTGATGAGCTGGTTTTTTTAAAAAAAGCCATGGAAGCTCATTATGCTTGCCCCAAAGAGCTTTCCCACTGTTCCTCTGGTAGTGCCTGAGAGTCTCAGCTTAGCCAGTTTTTTGTTTTTCCCTTTCGGGTTAAGGCATTTAAGGTCGCAATTAAAATGTAGATGTGCTCTGCAAGGGTTTGCTGTCTTCCTAGGATCAGCCATTAACACCTCTTCTCACGGAGTTATCAAGGAAGTGAGTCACCTATCAGGATGTTGAGGGAAAACACTGAGACTTAGGAAAATAAGGCTAGAACAAGGAAGTTTGGATGGTGGAAAAGGCACCGAGGAAACCTTAGGGCTTTCCTAGGGAGGACAAATCCAAGTGGATCAGCACTGTCTGCCTCCATGAGGGTTCACAGGAACACCACTGGTTGGGGTCTGGCCTCTCCAGTCTACTTCACTCTGTTCTCGCCTTTCCTCCGTAGTCGCTCCTTCCCTTTCTCTCGAGGTTACTTCTGCAAACGTCGCAGGCAGTAGATGCTGGATGCACCAGCCGAGGCTCTGAGCATACCTTCTATGTATTTTGCTGTTGTTTAGTTGCTCAGTCATGTCCAACTCTTGTCACCATGCCATGGACTGCAGTCCACCAGGCTCCTCTGTCCGTGGGATTCTCCAGGCAAGAATACTGGTGTGAGTTACCATTTCCTTCTCCAGGGGATGTTCCCGACCCAGGGATCAAACCCTTGTCTCCTGCATTGGCAGGCAGATTCTTTACCACTGAGCCACCGGGGAAGCCCTGAACACATTTTAGTGCCATTTAATTTCCCAAAGCAGGCTGCTATTCTTCCTGTACTGCACAGATTTAAGCCCATCTTGTTCATTAGGACTCTCAATATGGAGCCAAGAGTGCACGGCAGGAAAAGCATCCACCCCTAAGATGCACACACCGGTGGCTGCACTCACTGGTGACACCCCAGGGCCCTGGGCCTTGAAAACACTGCACACGTGACTCTTGCCGCATGGGCGCTTGTGTACATGCAATGATTACCTACTCCATTTCATTCACCCTGTCAAAGTCCATTGTCTTTTTTTTTTTTTTTATCTAGAGAGTCTATTGTTCTGTCAATTTGATTATGGGATTTAAGAATCTTCATGTTTTCTAAATACTTGGTGTGCCATTAATGCGCTAGGTCAGAGATTGACTGTTACAGCCCTCTCTGTAGCCTATTAAAAAAAAAAAAAAGAGTGCCCCTGCCCCCTCCTTCCCTGTTGGTGAGAGTGTAAAGAATGTAAATTGGTGCAGCTACTGTAGAACAGGATGGAGGTTCCTCAAAAAACTAAAACAAGAGTTACTGTGTGATCCAGAAACCCCACTCCTGGGTATATACCTGGAGAAAGCTCTAATTGAAAAAGATACACACACCCCCATATTCACAGCAACACGTTTACAATAGCCAAGACATGGAAGCAACCTAAATGTTCATCGACAGGTGAAGGGATAAAGAAGATATGGTACATATACAATGGAATACTACTCAGCCATTCAAAAGAATGAAATAATGCCATTTGCAGTAATACAGATAGACCTTGAGATTATCATACTAAGTGAAAAAAGCCAGGTGGAGAAGACAAATACCATATGATATCACTTACATGTGGCACCTAAAATATGATGCAAATGAACTTATCTACAAAACAGAAACAGACTCACAGAGAACAGACTTGTGGTTGCCAGCTGGAAAGGGGAGTAGGAATTGGGAGCTTGGGGTTAGCAGATACCAATTACTATATATATGCTGGATAAACAACAAGATTCTACTGTATAGCTCAGGGATATAGTCAATATCCCATAATAAACCATAATGGAAAAGAATATTAAAAAAAAATTCCTTGTAGATATGTTTAACTCAGAAAGTGCAACTCGCTTCAGTTCAGTTCAGTTCAGTCACTCAGTCATGTCCGACTCTTTGCAACCCTATGAACTGCAGCATGCCAGGCCTCCCTGTCCATCACCAACTCCCAGAGTTCACATCATGGACTCGATGGACGTGAGTCTGAGTGAACTCCGGGAGTTGGTGATGGACAGGGAGGCCTGGCGTACTGCGATTCATGGGGTCGCAAAGAGTTGGACACGACTGCGCGACTGAACTGAACATGTCCATCGAATCGGTGATGCCATCCAGCCATCTCATCCTCTGTCATTCCCTTCTCCTCCTGCCCCCAACCCCTTTCAGCATCAGAGTCTTTTCCAATGAATCAACTCTTCGCATGAGGGGGTCAAAGTACTGCAGTTTCAGCTTTAGGATCAGTCCTTCCAAAGAACACCCAGGACGGATCTCCTTTAGAATGGACTGGTTGGATCTCCTTGCAGTCCAAGGGACTCTTAAGAGTCTTCTCCAACACCATAGTTCAAAAGCATCAATTCTCCAGCACTCAGCTTTCTTCACAGTCCAACTCTCACATCCTACATGACCACAGGAAAAATCATAGCCTTGACTAGACGGACCTATGTTGGCAAAGTAATGTCTCTGCTTTTGAATATGCTGTCTTGGTTGGTCATAACTTTCTTTCCAAGGAGTAAGCATCTTTTAATTTCATGGCTGCAATCACCATCTGCAGTGATTTGGGAGCCCAGAGAAATAAGTCAGCCACTGTTTCCACTATTTCCCCATCTATTTGCCATGGAGTGATGGACTGGATGCCATGATCTTAGTTTTCTGAATGCTGAGCTTTAAGCCAACTTTTTTCCACACTCCTGTTTCATCAAGAGGCTCTTTAGTTCTTCACTTTCTGCCCTAAGGGTGGTGTCATCTGCATATCTAAGGTTATTGATATTTCTCCTGGCAATAAGATACCAGAAATGGCAACCCACTCCAGTGTTCTTGCCTGGAGAATCCCAGGAATGGGGAAGGCTGGTGGGTTGTGGTCTATGGGGTCGCACAGAGTCGGACACGACTGAAGCAACTTAGCAGCAGCAGCAGCAATAAGATACAAGATGATTAATATAATTAATATGATTGCATGTTATATATGAAAGTAAGTAGTTAAGATCATAAATTCTAAGAGCTCTCACCACAAGGAAATTTTTTCTTCTTTTGTATCTACTAATATATGTATATGAGGTGATGAATGTTCACTAGGCTTATTGTAATCATTTCATGATGTATGTAAGTCAAATGATTATGCTGAACCCCTTAAACTTCTACAGTGCTGTGTGTCAATTATATTTCAGTAGAACTGGATGAGATGATATATAACTAAAAAGAAGTAAATAAAAATATTTTTTTAATTGAAGGGACTTATATGGCATCACTGACTCAATGGACATGAGTCTGAGCAAATTCCAGGAGTTGGTGATGGACAGGGAGGTCTGGCGTGCTGCAATTCATGGGGTCGCAAAGAGTAGGACACGACTGAGCAACTGAACTGAACTGATACGGCATCTGATCCCATTGCTTCATGAGAAATAGATGGGGAAACAGTGGAACAGTGGCTGACTTTATTTTGGGGGGCTCCAAAATCACTGCAGATGGTGATTGCAGCCATGAAATTAAAAGATGCTTACTCTTTGGAAAGAAAGCTATGACCAACCTAGACAGCATATTCAAAAGCAGAGACATTACTTTGCCAACAAATGTCCATCTAGTCAAGGCTATGGTTTTTCCTGTGGTCATGTATGGATGTGAAAGTTGGACTGTGAAGAAAGCTGAGCACCAAAGAATCAATGCTTTTGAACTGTGGTGTTGGAGAAAACTCTTGAGAGTCCCTTGGACTGCAAGGAGATCCAACCAGTCCATTCTAAAGGAGATCCGTCCTGGGTGTTCTTTGGAAGGACTGATGCTAAAGCTGAAACTAAAGTACTTTAGCCACCTCATGCAAAGAGTTGACTCATTGGAAAAGACTCTTGATGCTGGGAGGGATTGTGGGCAGGAGAAGGGAATGACAGAGGATGAGATGGCTGAATGGCATCACCGACTTGATGGACGTGAATTTGAGTGAACTCCAGGAGTTGGTGATGGACAGAGAGGCCTGGCATGCTGCATTTCATGGGGTCGCAAAGAGTTGGACACCACTGAGTGACTTAGCTGAACTGATATGGTAAAGAATCTGTCTACAGTAAGGGAGACCAGGGTTCGATCCCTGGGTTAAGAAGATCCCCTGGAGAAGGGAAAGGCTACCCACTCCAGTATTCTCACCTGGGAAATCCCATGGACAGAGGAGCCTGGGGGCTACAGTCCACAGATCGCAAAGGACACAACTGGGCGACTAACACTTTCACTTTCATGTAAGAAACAAATTGATTTTGCCACAAACATTAGAGCACCATTCTAAATAGTGTTAAGTAATCAAAAATCTTCCTAAAATTCAAATTCCAATCTCAGCAGGCACTGTTCATCATTTCTTTCACCTTTCTACTACAGTGTTATGCCTACTGAATCTGCATATTACTTGCTATTTCGCTTCACTACTACAGTATTCAGTATCACTTATATGTTTATTAATCATATAACTATATAAAATTTTGCATCATTTTAATGCATTGTATGCATTTATTTAGAATATAATTTTTCCTGGAATGGGTCCTTCTCTTTGTGCTAAAGAAATAGTCTTGGATCTAGAAATTCAAAATGAATAGTAGGAAGATTATTGTGCATAAGAACACACATATCAAGGCTGGACTAAATTTTGTAATAAAGTGTATTGATGCAATACCTTAAGTAACTATTATTTTATAGATGTCTTTAACATGTAGCCCTTTCTCTTTTTGCCAATATTAAATTCAGATGACGATTCCTTCACGCTTTAGTAATCAGCAATACCTGTTCATACTTTGATAAGTTCAGGAAGAACTTCTGGTTTAGAAAAATAAGCTTTGGGGCAATACCTGCAGATGGCTAGATAGACAGACCCCGCAGGTGGAAGTGATTAGGAAACCGGAACAGAGAAAATGGGCAAAGTGCTTTTTTTTCTGCTGCCCTGAAATATCACAAAAATAAATTATAAAGTAGTTGGTATAGAGGCAATAAGAAGATCACTGTGGGAATTCCCTGGCGATCCAGTGGTTAGGACTCCACGCTTTCACTGCCAAGGGCACAGGTTCAATCCCTAGTCAGGGAACTAAGATCCCACAAGCCACATGCTAAGTCACTTCAGTCGTGTCCGACTCTGTGCGACCCCATAGACGGCACCCCACCCATCCCTGGGATTCTCCAGGCAAGAACACTGGAGTGGGTTGCCACTGCCTTCTCCAACAAGCCATATGACAGCCAAAATAAAATGATTAAAAAATCACTGTAACAGTAGAAACTGTTGCATATATAGCTGCATATCCTCGAGGTGCTTGACAGCCATTCTCTGGCTAATTTAGAGCACTTGACCTTCTTTGTTAGAATATCAATTCAAATAAAAGTCAAGAAACTCAAGGATTACAGAGAAATGATTTGAGGGCAGAAAACCCCCTTCAGGTTTTTTAAAGCATCATGTAGTCATCAGCCTACGCTAACCACACCAGCGACCAGCCTAAGCCATTTTGGGACATCTTAGGAGCACTTGGCCTAGGGGAGGGCCACTTCTATTTGCAGTGAACTGCTATTACTTGTAGGGGTTCCCAGGTGGCGCAGTGGTGAAGAATCCACGTACCAATTCAGGAGACATGGGTTTGATCCCCTATCTCAGTGTCAGGAAGATTCCCAGGAGGAGGAAATGGCAAGTCACTCCAGTATTCTTGTCAGGGAAACCCTGTGGACAGAGAAGCCTGGTGGGCTACAGCCCACGGAGTCTCAAAGAGTCGGACACGATTGAGCACACAAGCACGTGTATGTGTTTGTAAAGCTGTATATAATCTTTACATACTTCCACATTTTCCAAGTTTTCTACTACAAGCATGTTATTTTTATCAGAAAGTATCCTTCTTATAAAGAAATCGGAGGAAGCAGTTTTTCTCTAAGGATCTGAAGCCACAATGACAACTGAAGGCATCATGTGTTTTCATCACTCAGAGGCTGATAACGGACCAAATGGGCAGACCCTAAAGCACCAGAGGTTTCAGTTAAAGAGAGGAAGATGGCATACTGGAAGGGGAGATGGGTGCCTGGTCTGATGAAGGCCTTTCTCCCTTCTAATGGAGACAGCTTGTCCTCCAAACTTCAGCCATTGCATCTTACTCTGACCGCAGCAAAGATGAAAAACCACTGGCCCATCTTTTTATCTACCCTTTAAAATAGACTGACACAGTTCTGTCTGAGAGGGCATGGCATGGTTCTTCTGAAAGTGTAAGCACTTTTGCCATTTTACAGACTCTAAGGTGAAGCGGGCTCCTGGGTAGGTAGATCAGACAATATGATGAGATCAGAAACTTGTCTTCCTGAAAAATTTGCTGTGGAATTGTGCCTTTCCTGCAAAATCAGCTTAAAAAATAGTCTTTAGTCTGCAGATGGCATCACCGACTCAATGAACATGAATTTGAACAACGATGGTGAAGACAGGGAAGCCTGGTGTGCTGCAGTCCATGAGGTCGCAAAGAGTCAGATACGACAGAGGGGCTCAACAACAATCTGCAGAGTAATTCTGTGTTATATGCTATTGATAAGGCGCTCCCAGTGATGTCCGATGGAAGCCAATTTTCAACTGAGCTCACTCTTAAAGGGCTGGAAACCCTGAGAGGATCCCACTTCAAAGCATGGTTTCTGTGTGAATTTTCACTGCTTCCTTGGATGGCTTCCTAAGGATTCCAAGCAGCTACACAGCAGAGCATGGGGCCTTCTGTGTGTGTGTGAAAGGACAGATCTGTTCTAGAGCATACTCTCGTTTCTTGAGCCTAACAATAGACAACCTTGCCTTGGGCTGTTCCGGTAACTCCATAAGACCAAGCTTGGAATCTCCGGAGCTCAACACTCTTAGCATTTGTTCCCGTGAGAAAGAGAACTTGAGTGGAGGAGGGTCAGCCAGGTTCCCTCAAACCTTAAAAAGAAACAGCTGTTGCATTTCAGGTGCTGAATTCAGCAGAGAGAAGCCAACTCCTGACCAGGTCCAGCTCAGTACTGGTGCCTTTATGCTAGATTGAAAATTGCCTGTAAGTTATTGCATCCGTACGTGCTAAGTTGCTTCAGTCATGTCTGACTCTGTTTGACCCATGGAGCCCGCCAAGTTCCTCTGTCCGTGGGATTCTGCAGACAAGAATACTGGAGTGGGTTGCCATGTCCTCCTCCAGGGGATCTTCCCAGCCCAGAAATCAAACCCGCATCTCTTGTGTCTCCTGCATTGGCAGGTGGGTACTTTACCACTAGAGCCACCTGGGAAGCCCCATAAGGTATTGAGGGACATGTAAAAATCAGCCAACATTATCTTAATAATTCCTTTCCTTTTGGATTTGATGGAAAATATTCATTGTTGACCTAGACTGAGTCCAAATGACTATTGTAAATTCCATCAAAAAACCCTTAAAAAGGAACAAAAGGACACTGTGACCACTGCTGGGGGATCATACCCGTTGGATGAACACTGGCAGGGCCAAAGACCCACCGGGCTAAACAGCACTGGAGACAGCCCTTGACCAGTGGCTTTCATCCTGGCTGTTGCACTTACCTTTATAGAGAAACAACTTTAATATATGCACGCCTCGTTTGCTTTAATTTCCATACAGATGAAAAGTTGCCAACTGCTGACTGGCAAAAGCAGTAGCCTAAAAGGCAAGGCAGCTCTCTCTGGCCCAGCGAGCTTGAACGAGTCACCACTCTACCAGGTGTCTCACCTCTTCTACCTACAAAATGAGAATACCATTATCTAACCCCTCTGACTTGCCTGTTTTTGAGCTGCAGAATACCGTAAGCAGTTTATTTTATTTAGTGAACAGTTACATCGGGCTTACTGTTGCTTAGTCACTAAGTTGTGTTTGACTCTTGTGACCCCATGAACTGTAGCCGGCCAGGCTCCTCTGTCCATGGGATTCTCCAGGCAAGAATGCTGGAGTGGGCTGCCATTTCCTTCTCAAGGGGATCTTCCTGACCCAGGGATCGAATGTGTGTCTCCTGAACTGGCAGGCAGACTCCTTACCACTGAGCCACCAGGGAAGACCCACAGAGGACTTCCTACTTCTGCACTCTCCTGCCTTCATTCTCAAACCCAAACTAGAACTTAAACCATTGACTCTCTTGTTCTGAGACCTTCAGATGCTAACAGATGTCATAGCATTGGCTCTCCTGTGTCTCCAGCTGATTGACCAGAGATCTTGAGACTTCCTACCCAAAACAATTCATTCAGTGAAACGTCTTCAATGAAAGGGGGAGAATCAAGCATTCATCATGAATCTTCTATAAGAACTGGACCTTTGAGAAACTAAATACTAGATGTGAAGTTACTCTTCTTAGACATATTGCAGATCACCAATCAGCACAGATGATAAAGTCAGAATCGTACCGTTTGGGACCTAGGCTTCCTGTTGCCAGTGATGCTCCTGTCCTTGGAGTCTGGGAGATAGCCACGTCCTTATCTCCTGTTCCTTTTCTTTTGTCAGGAGCCAGCTTGAATGGATTATATGAGACCAAAGGAAACGAGAATTTTGCACACATTCTTTTGATTAGCCTTTGTTTATGGTGCTTTCCTGAATTTAAAAAAAACACAAACTTTTTAACTTGAATAAAGTCAAATCTAGGTTTCCTTTATAAGCTTTGCCTTTAGTTTTAGCCTTCAAATAGCCATTTGTACCTTAAGATTATATAAATATCCATCCATGTTTTTTGTTGCTTTATTTTTGTTTCTTTTTTCTTTCTTCATTACCTTCCCTGCATTTCCCTTTGGTTCTTATGTGGTTTTATTTTTTTCCATTAAAATTTCAAATCAGTCTGGGTTTTTCTTTTTTAACACGTATAAAATGTGTGGTACAAGACAGGGGTCAATCTTTATTTTTTTCAAGGGCTAAAGAAAAGGAAGCATACATACATTTGAGAAAAAGCCCTGGAATGCTGTTTCATATTTAGACTAGGCCCAGTTCTTCTATAACTGAGCTTTCGGTTTCAAAAACCTTGAATCTATCACAGTTCTTCTGAAGCTGGTCCTTTGCTCTTGGCTTGTTCTGTCTTGATGAATTCCTGGGCATGGAAAAAAAGGGTGATTGAGAGTTTGTTCTTAAATATTGGTACCGTGGGAGTGGAACCTATAGTCATTATACTCCTAATCTATCCATCGCTCTGTATAAACGTCTCCCAGTCTTTCATGCCTGAAATAAATTCAGTGTAATCAGTGTTTACCCCTCTTTATTATTATATTCCTGGCATATAGCACAATAGAGTCTCCTTCTCTAGAGAACAACAAATCCAAGGACATTGTGTTCCATTTTTATGACGAGATGCATATTTCCCAACAAGAGGCAAAGCCCTCATGTCAAAGGATTGCGTGGATGGTACTTATAAAACATTCCAGCTGGTTAAACCCAGGGCACTGACTGACTGAAGTTGGCTCAGCCTCTGAGTTGGCTCTGAACCCACAACATGTTCATTTGATTGTGAACTGGATTAACTTTCTCTCCTTTGAAGCTCTTGCTTCTCACCGTTTTGTTCTCAAGGAGGAAAACGTGTTAGCCATCATGTTGGCCCGCAGTTCAATCTGCTGAACTTGGGTGTGCCTCCCATGGAAAGTAGCCCCGCTCTCACAGGCATGTTTTGAACAATCGGGTGTGCAAAAAAATGAGGCTGTGTCTATGCCCCTTTGCCTTTTAACCTACAGGTCCAGCTGCCATGGTCTCAACTTTCCGTGAATATTTTTGTTTCAGAGTGTCGTTTGGCTCTCACTCCATCTCTGTGTGAACAGTGTCTGCCTCCTTCCATTGCCTCTTTAACTGACCACAATATAGAATGAAAGTGCAATTCACATTTCCTTTTAGCATGCATGGACAATTACTAAATAGTACCCCTTTTACCATAAGAAAGTGAAGAATTAATGCTTTTGAACTGTGGTGTTGGATAAGACTCCTGAGAGTCCCTTGGACAGCAAGGAGATCCAACCAGTCCATCCTAAAGGAGATCAGTCCTGAATATTGATTGGAAGGATTGATGCTGAAGCTGAAGCTCCAATAGTGTGGCCATCTCATGGGAAGAACTGACTCACTGGAAAAGACTCTGATGCTGGGAAGGACTGAAGGTGGGAGAGGAAGGGGACGACAGAGGATTAGATGGTTTGATGGCATCGCCAACTCAATAGACATGAGTTTGAGCAAGCTCCAGGAGTTGGGGATGGACAGGGAGGCCTGGCGTGCTGCAGTCCATGGGGTTGCAAAAGTCAGCATGACTGACCGACTGAACTAGCTTTTTAAAATTTGAAATGTAGACACACAAAACATTTTTGGATTCTTGATTGAAAGATGTGTCAGGGAATTCCCTGGAGGTCCGGTGGTTAGGACTCTGCCTTCTCACTGCAAAGGGCCCAGGTTCCATCCCTTGGGGGGGAACCAAGATCCTGCAAACTGTGTAGTGCAGCCAAAAAAAAAAAAAAAGAACAAGAAGAGATACAACTGACTGTTTAAACTAGGAATTCCCTGGAGGTCCGGTGGTTAGGACTCTGCCTTCTCACTGCAAAGGGCCCAGGTTCCATCCCTTGGGGGGGAACCAAGATCCTGCAAACTGTGTAGTGCAGCCAAAAAAAAAAAAAAGAAGAAGAAGAGATACAACTGACTGTTTAAACTGATACTACCCAAACTGATAGCAGGCATACCTGTTCTTTTTTCTTAAAATTTTTATTTATTATTATTGTTTTACTCTGAAAGCTGGGGATCATGGTGGGATCCTAGATAAAAAAAATAAATTATTTTTATCCTATTCCTTCTCTTTGCATTGAAGACGAGGGTGACCCTCCTCTTGCCACTCTCCCCCATCAGTCCACAGCCCCCTGGTCTACTGGCCGCACCCACCTTTCCTCTCATTCACCACCAACTGCCCGTTTTTTTTCCCCGTCGCATCAGATTGCCCGTCACAGTCAGCTCTCGTTTACACTTTGCAGCCTCCCCCCACTAGATGGCGCTCAGTCCGCCCCACTCAATTCCTCCCTCTTCCTTTCAGGGTTCAGACTCAAATTGGGCGCTGCACAGAGACTGCAGTCTTCCAGATAGAGAGCCCCTCGCCGAGTGTTGAATCTAATCGGTACTGTCAACCCCTTCCTTCCCTGCACTCATTCCAGCAAATCACCAGCCCAGACCCAAGTACTCACAGCCAAGATGGTGACTCTACTCCCAATGCTGGGCCTGTAGTTGTGTGAATACATTGAAATACATTGAACTAACTGTATGACTGGATTTCCCTGGTGGCTCAGATGGTAAAGCATCTGCCTGCAATGCGGGAGACCCAGGTTTGATCCCTTGGTCGGGAAGATCCCCTGGAGAAGGAAACGGCAACCCACTGCCATACTCTTGCCTGCTAGATCCCTCAAAGATGGAATCTATACACAACCAAGCAAAGCACCAAGAGCATGCCTGCACGCATGCTAAGTCACTTCAGTCGTGTCCGACTTGTTGTGACTCTATGGACTATAGCCCGCCAGGCAGTACTCTGTCAAGGGATTCTCCAGGCAAGAATCTAGAGTGGATTGCTATGTCCTCCCCTAGGGACCCAGAGATTGAACCCAAGTCTTACATCTCCTAGACTGGCAGGTGGGTTCTCTACCACTAGCGCCACCTGGGAAGCCCTCTACATTGGTAGAACAGATGTTAAAAATGGTGATGAAGGGGGAACCTCCCTGTAGTCCAGTGGTTAAGACTCTGAGCTTCCAGTGCAGGGTGTAAGGGTTCAATCCCTTGTCTGGGAACTAAGATCCTGCATGGCCTGCTGCCAAAAGATTTTTAAAAAGGAAGTGATATTTTGGTGGATTTTGGTGAGAGTTGGAAGAAGCACCTCAGCGGGGAGTTCGGGAAGCCATACTTCATATAGCTTATGAGATTTGTTGCAGAAGAAAGAAAACATTACCCTGTTTACCCTCCTCCTCATCAAGTCTTCACATGGACCCAGATGTGTGACATAAGAGACGTGAAGGTGGTCATCTTGGGACAGGATCCATATCACGGACCCAATCAAGCTCACGGGCTCTGCTTCAGTGTTCAGAGACCCGTGCCGCCCCCGCCCAGTTTGGAAAACATTTATAAAGAGTTGTCTACAGACATAGATGGTTTTGTTCACCCTGGTCATGGAGATTTATCTGGATGGGCCAAACAAGGTGTCCTGCTGCTCAACGCTGTCCTCACGGTCCGGGCGCACCAGGCCAATTCTCATAGAGAAAGAGGTTGGGAGCAGTTCACCGATGCCGTTGTGTTGTGGCTCAATCAGAACGCCCACGGCCTTGTCTTCTTGCTCTGGGGCTCTTACGCTCAGAAGAAGGGCAGTGCCATTGATAGGAAGCGGCACCACGTGCTGCAGACTGCGCACCCCTCACCGCTGTCCGTGTACAGGGGCTTCTTCGGATGCAGGCATTTCTCTAAAACCAACGAGCTGCTGCAGAAGTCCGGCAAAGAGCCCATCAACTGGAAGGACCTGTGACCTGGATCCTGGGGGTGACATTGACCCTGGGGATTGGGGTCTCTGAACATTTTCTAGAAGCTGTGAAATAGAAGCATTGGTCATTTATGAAGTCAAAGTAAGAAGAAAATCTCCCTCCTGATTCTCAAGCACCCTGCACAAGGGAACATGTTTTAAGCGGAGCAGCCATGAACCAGGCTGCCTGGGAGTGGCCGCTTTATTCAGTTAGAGATGACCACACCAGCTGTGGCTCAGGCTTCCCGGAAGGGGCCTGAGGTCGAGTACTGACTCTTCCCCTTTCTTAGCACCTTCATGGTTAGAGCAGGGAGAGAAGCCCCTTCTGCTACAGCTGGCTGCTGCTTGTGTTTACTGATAGGTTAGACTTTAGACTGGGGATGCTGACTGGGTTTATTTGGAAAGGCCCCCTTTGCCTACTCTGGCATTTCAGTCTGATCCGTGGTCTTTCATGGAGCCCTCAGGAAGACTGAGTATGTTTTGCCAGTTCCCAGAAATTAGGGATTGATTTCCTGCCTGTAGTAGAGGTGAAAACTGCTAAGGAACCATCCTTGGTGTGAACTTTCAGTGAATAGAAGCTGGGAAAAGCAAATTTGGTCTTATTTATACAGTAATTCTTCAGGTGTTTCTAAGGAGTAAGCTATGGAGGTTGAACATGAAGCAGAAAGCATTGTTTTAAGAGGAAAGAAATGCTTTCTGGGTGCACTCTGAGTTGGAGTTTTTGAGCCACCAGAGACTGCCAATGCTGTTTCTTCATTTAGAGGGGCGGGGGTTGGACTGAAATCACTTCAGGATTTTTCTTTTCTGCGACACTGGTGAATTTTGCTTTTTTAAAAGGTAGGCAGATGTGTATATATTTTTTAATCCTCTTAAGAGACAGCCTTTATTAGGAGTGCACCTCCACCCCCAGATGACACGGTTTTGCTGTAAGCTGGGTTTAAAGGGTTAACCCAGCTGGGTTTAAAGCTGCCTGAGTTTGATAATAAAAGACTGTTGAAGTGTCACTTGTGCCTCCTCCTCCTGAGCCCTGGGCGAACGCCCTTGAACTGGTCTTAGCCCGGGCTCACCATGACAGTCACTGTGAGCAGAAAGGGCCACAGCTTCCTGTGCTTCCTCCTTCCCACCCCTGTCCCCGCTCCACTGCCTGGCAGCCTTGGGGAGCCCTGGGCCTCCTGAGAGGGGCACAAGCAGGAGGAGGTGAGGTGTGCTCGAGCCGGAAACTTGCCATATACATGGGAAACTGCACAGGTCCTTGGGTTCCATTCATGTAACAAACAGTGCAGTGGATGGCGAGTCAGGTAAGTCTTG
Source organism: Aepyceros melampus (assembly GCA_006408695.1). Lineage (NCBI taxonomy): Eukaryota > Metazoa > Chordata > Mammalia > Artiodactyla > Bovidae > Aepyceros > Aepyceros melampus. The sequence goes on from SJXQ01011278.1 coordinate 83,237, forward strand.
CTTTCAGCAAGTTTGAGGGTATATACAAAACACGAAGAGTCCCACTTCCATGCAGATTTAACTTCCCCCGTGGAAACACCGTCAGCGCTCTGGTTGCCAGTCCCTGACACCACTAACTCAGCCCGTCATTCTCTCCCCTCCCTGCACCCTCCCCCAACTTGTTCCTTCCTTCTCCACTTACTTGCTGAAGCACCCATGCTTACCCAGTTACTGTGATGAAAAACCAGAAATCATTCTAAAAAGTTAAGATCCCATGCTCAACTGCAGGGGGCCTGGGATTCAAGCCCTAGTCGAATCCCCACGTGCACCTTGACCAAAAAAAAAAGCCCACCCAGAAGTCATCCTCCAATCCTTTCCCTCATGCCCTTTAACCCAGTCCTAAAACCACCCCAATCCGCCACTGCTCTGGGCTGAGCCCTGGCGTTTCTCTGGGATGCCTGTCACAGACTGCAGGTAAAGCTGCTTTGAAGGAGACTGGAGACTGGTTGTTGCGGGGCTGGGACGAGGGGAGGCATGCAGGCGGGCAGCAAGGAGGGGTGCTTAGCTTGGGCTGCTGGAGGCACTGAATTGGGCAGTGAAGCTGGGTGGAGAAATTATAGTGTAGACACTTGGATAAGTGAAGGAGAAATCAAGGAGGCTTGGCAATTGATGGTGTGTCAGAGATGCACCAACATGCTGAAGCCCCGCCCCTGTCGGAGCAAGTCCAGCCCTTCTTAGGCCGCGACTCACCTGATCTTAACAAAGGCTATGTCCAGGGCAAGGCACAGGGCATACATGGGCTCCTCTTTCTACCGGGCTCAGGGAGGCGAGGCCACTTGTGAGTGGAGCTTTTGACTCTGAGCTGAGCATCCCGCTCAGACCTGGGTGGGCCTGCGGGTGAGGTACCAAGCCAGCCATTGAGTTCGGGTCCAGAGACTGAACTTGCATGTCATTTATCCTCTCCATTTTCTCTGAAGTGGAGTTCCATCTTAATTTTTCTCTGTAAAGGTTCTTTGTGAATGAGCAGGATATTGTCAGGTGTTTTTCTTTTGGGGAGGGAATAGTAGGAATAAAACCCAGCATAAATGAACTGACTGCTCAGTAAGGTCTGCTAATCTAGGTAACAAAATGTGTATGGGAGTCATTTCCAGTCTGTGTCTTAGGGAGGTTTGTGGTCAGAAGCACCCTTGCTCAGTATATCTGTAATTTGTAGTGTTAAATATGGTTTAGTTTGAAAGTGAATAATCACACATGTTCTAGACCTCTCTTTTCTCCCTTCCCGTGCCCCCCTTTCCTCCCCCGCAACAGGCACACCAACCATTCACAGCCTTTCTTCTCTCAGCCCCTCCCCACCTGCCCATCTTAGCCTCAGGTTGGCCTCATCTCATCTTGCCCAGAGCGCTCAGACACCTCCCTGGAAGGCTTTGACTGGGGTCACTAGCTAGGGTCTGGAGGTGGCCTTGGCCTTCCTCTCAGCCTCTGAACTCCAGACCCCCGAACCACCTGGGTTTCTCGTGGGCGCCCCACTCCCCTGCCTGCCTTTGTCCAGCACGTGGAGGTCTTTGTGTGCCCCAAACTGGCTGCTGACTTGCCCTTCGGAGTGCACACAGGGACCTGCCCTGCCCTCCAGATCCTGTGCTGAGTACCTGGCCTGCATCCCTTACTGATGCTCTGTGCACAAGACGCAGCTTTGTTCTTCATGGGATCTTAACCCAGCTGTCACTGCTGTTACTCCCAGGCCACAGGTGAAGAGTGGCCTACAGGTAGTCAGCGACTTTGGAGGGTGCCCCATTGCTGAACGGCAGGGCCAGTGCCTGGACCCAGGCTGCCTGGCCTCCCCGCAGCCCCTCCTGGACTGAGCTTGAAAGCAGCCGTGTCTTGAGGGACAGTTATTCGCAGGGTGTTGTGTTAGTTGCTTAGTCATGCTGACTCCTTGTGACCCCATGAACTATAGCCTGCCAGGGTCCTCTGTCTGTGGATTCTCCAGGCAGGGATACTGGAGTGGGTTGCCGTTCTACTGCTCTCCTCCAGGGGGTCTTCCCAACCCAGGGATCGACCAGGGATCTCCTCCACTGCCGGAGGATTCTTTACCATCTGAGACAGAAACTACTTGTTTGGTGATGTTTAGTTAAATACAGGAAAGAATTAGGAAGAAAACAAAAATGGTCCAGGATCTTCCCACTCAGTTAGCTACAGGTGACATTTTAATAAATATTAAGTATTCCATTTTTGTGGTGAGATGATTGAAACAGCAAAGCAAGGTACAGGATGGAAAAGAAATGCCTTCTACTCCTTCCCCTAAAGGAACTACTATAATTAGTGTCTTGGGTCTTATCTGCTCCCCCTCCTCCAGATTTTTTTTTTTTTTAATGCATTTATCCTTTCTTGTCTTTTTCCACTTCTGACAGATTTTGAGGGCTCCTCATATCAGCATGTATAGCTTGACCTTGTTCTTCTGGTAGCTATGAGGTGTTGCGTTGTCAGAACCTTTAGGAAAATGTGTGTTATCTTCTGCGCACACTGGGTTTATAGCAGGTCTCACTGGCTGGGAGCCGCGCAGCAGTGTCCCTGCTCGGCCCTGCATCTTTGTGGAGACGCGTGCATCACTGAGTCCCTTTCCAGAGGCAGCCTCAGCAATGGGACTGCTGGGTCATAGGAGGACACAGGCACCCACACGTCCCACACAGAGTGCCCAGCAGAAGGTGGAGAGGGCGGGGTCTCCTGCATTCTCGGTGCCTCCTCCCCGGGTAGTGGTTCTACCAGCCATTGGAGGATGAACTCAAGCACAGACCTGTGTGGACGCTGTGAATTTAGAGCTGGCACAGCGGAGCGGCAGAGCTGATGGAAAGGGCAAATGCCAGAGTGGTTTGGTTAAAAATTCTAAATGTGCCTCCACGGTCTCACCGCCCGTCTCCCCCTCTTTCAGAAGCGGCACCACGTGCTGCAGCTGCGCACCCCTCACCGCTGTCCGTGTACAGGGGCTTCTTCGGATGCAGGCATTTCTCTAAAACCAACGAGCTGCTGCAGAAGTCCGGCAAAGAGCCCATCAACTGGAAGGACCTGTGACCTGGATCCTGGGGGTGACATTGACCCTGGGGATTGGGGTCTCTGAACAGTTTTCTAGAAGCTGTGAAATAGAAGCATTGGTCATTTATGAAGTCAAAGTAAGAAGAAAATCTCCCTCCTGATTCTCAAGCACCCTGCACAAGGGAACATGTTTTAAGCGGAGCAGCCATGAACCAGGCTGCCTGGGAGTGGCCGCTTTATTCAGTTAGAGATGACCACACCAGCTGTGGCTCAGGCTTCCCGGAAGGGGCCTGAGGTCGAGTACTGACTCTTCCCCTTTCTTAGCACCTTCATGGTTAGAGCAGGGAGAGAAGCCCCTTCTGCTACAGCTGGCTGCTGCTTGTGTTTACTGATAGGTTAGACTTTAGACTGGGGATGCTGACTGGGTTTATTTGGAAAGGCCCCCTTTGCCTACTCTGGCATTTCAGTCTGATCCGTGGTCTTTCATGGAGCCCTCAGGAAGACTGAGTATGTTTTGCCAGTTCCCAGAAATTAGGGATTGATTTCCTGCCTGTAGTAGAGGTGAAAACTGCTAAGGAACCATCCTTGGTGTGAACTTTCAGTGAATAGAAGCTGGGAAAAGCAAATTTGGTCTTATTTATACAGTAATTCTTCAGGTGTTTCTAAGGAGTAAGCTATGGAGGTTGAACATGAAGCAGAAAGCATTGTTTTAAGAGGAAAGAAATGCTTTCTGGGTGCACTCTGAGTTGGAGTTTTTGAGCCACCAGAGACTGCCAATGCTGTTTCTTCATTTAGAGGGGCGGGGGTTGGACTGAAATCACTTCAGGATTTTTCTTTTCTGCGACACTGGTGAATTTTGCTTTTTTAAAAGGTAGGCAGATGTGTATATATTTTTTAATCCTCTTAAGAGACAGCCTTTATTAGGAGTGCACCTCCACCCCCGATGACACGGTTTTGCTGTAAGCTGGGTTTAAAGGGTTAACCCAGCTGGGTTTAAAGCTGCCTGAGTTTGATAATAAAAGACTGTTGAAGTGTCACTTGTGCCTCCTCCTCCTGAGCCCTGGGCGAACGCCCTTGAACTGGTCTTAGCCCGGGCTCACCATGACAGTCACTGTGAGCAGAAAGGGCCACAGCTTCCTGTGCTTCCTCCTTCCCACCCCTGTCCCCGCTCCACTGCCTGGCAGCCTTGGGGAGCCCTGGGCCTCCTGAGAGGGGCACAAGCAGGAGGAGGTGAGGTGTGCTCGAGCCGGGCCCCCCCTGACCCTGAGTTAGCACCCTGGGTGCGGTGGAGCGTGGGTGGGGGCTAGATGGGGTTGGGATCTGCTGGGAACCTCTCTGGCTGGAAAAAATATTTTTCCCGCTCTTGATGTTGAGAAAGCAGCCACAGGTCACCAGGCATTTGAAGCATGCGCGAGTCACAGGCCAAGATGGCAAATACGGCAGACGGGCTGGAGACCAGTTGCTGCAGACACAGGTTACTTTAGAAGGAAACATCAGAAACTGCTAACGTTGATCCCTGTGGGGAAGCAACCTGGGTAGTTGAAGGACAGGAGGGAAGCAGATTTCCCACTGAACTTCCTTTTGAACCTGTAAAATTATTTTAAACTCTGTTCTCATTTACCTTTCACCTGGCTCCCTCTTATGTTTGTATCTTACTGAACCACAGTACAAGGATCAAAACCAGGAATCAAAATGGCACAGAGGCTTCCCTGGTGGTTAGTGGTAGAGTCTGCTTGCCAATGGAGGGAGTGCAGGTTTGATCCCTGGTCCCAGAAGTTTCCACATGCTGAGTAGCAGCTAAGCCTGGGAGCCACAACTGATCCCACGAACCCTAGGACCTGTGCTCTGCAACAAAAGAAGCCCAAGCGTCTAGAATGGCCCCTGTTTGCCACACCTAGGGGAGAGCACACAGCAGTGAAGACCCAGTGCAGCCAAAGACTTCAAAACTGCAGTTATATAAAGAAAAGGTTTGCACAATGCTCCCTGCCAAATAGGAGCTTTATTCAAATTTCTCGTTTTCCCAGTAATGTCTTTTCTGTATCAGGATCCAGGATGCCACATTACACTTGACTATGATGTCTCGTTCAAAGCTGGTCTGTGACATGTTCTCAGTCTTTCCCTTGATTGATCAATTTATACATTTTTGGCAATACCACAGAAGCTATGTGGCCTTCTTGGTACACCATCTCAGGGAACTAAGGTTACTTAGTTCCGCATGGGCTTGTGCCTGTGGATTCCAGCACCTTCTTGCTCCTGGCTGCCTCAGATCCCTCTGTCCCGACAGCCTGGCCTGGGGCTTCAAGCTCCAGCATCAGACTCAAGGATATAGCCCTCCAGAGACAGCTTACATTAAGTAACCCCTACAGGTCACCTGGCACTTCCCAGGTGGCACAGTGGTGAAGAACTCACCTACCAGTGCAGGAGGTGGAGGTTCAATCCCTGGTTCAAAAAGATCCCCTGGAGTAGCAAATGGCGACCCATGCCAATATTCTTGCCTGGAAAATTACAGGGACAGAGGAGCCTGGTGGGTTACTGCGGAGGATGGGGGAGGGTCATAAAGAGCTGGGCACGACTAGGGGACTAAACAACAGACAGCAGTCACCTAACTTCACATACCTGTGACAGATCCCTTACCCTCTCTGGCTGGCTGTTTCCACCTGAACCCTAACTGAGTCAGAGAAGGGACATTGGTTCAGAGCAGGTGGGTCCTTAGAGCTCAGGGCCTCCAAAGACCGTCAGCATCAGCATCCTCCCAGCAGGCCTGCTCCAAATCCAGCTTTCTCACCTGCCCTATCAGTGGAGGAGGAGGACAGACCTTTCCCAAGCTTGCACTGACAGCAAAAAGCTACAGCTCCCTGCTGACCCACGGGCCAGACGGGGAAACTCAGAATCAGTCCTGAGCAACAGTCACTCTGCGCAACAGTCAGACTCTGCGCCACAGGGGGATTTTGGTAAATGGAACTCTTAGAACCAGGGTACCCTGGGGCAAAGCTGGTATGGGACTCTGTGGGTGGAATCATCCCCTCCCGGGGAGGAGGGTTTGGGCCGCAGCATCCAAGGTGGGACCCTGCTCTGGAATTCAGTTGGGCAAAAGGCCACTCGTGAGCTGGGCTTGGCGATGGGCCAACTCTGCAGCTTGGGCCTTGGATGGCCACCAGAGGGCACTGAGGCCCCGCCAGAAAGGCAGTGACTTCCCCAGGGGTGTCAGGGAGGCTGGCTGGGAGGTAGGAAGAATTCATGGTAGAGGAGCCAGAGTCTTCAGGGCAAATGCCTGTGCAAGGCAACTCGCTGTACCTGTAGGAACTCTGTGCTTTGGCTCCCTCTCCTCCTCCTCGGGCAGCTGGAGTTCAGAGCTTCGTTGGTATCACCTGGGACCCCTGGGGCGGGGTTACACCACGCAGGGTAGGGGGCTGGAGGTGGCAGGTCTTGGCCACTTGAGGATTTCTGTTACTCCTCCTCTGCTTACAGATCATGTGACCCACCAACCCCAGTTCAAGCCACAGTTTCCCCATCTGTACGATAAGGGGGTAGGCTGGAGGATCCTTCAGGTCTTAGTTGCACCACACAGGATCTCCGTTGCATCGTGAGGAATCTTGCTTTGCAGCACATGGAATTCTCTAGTTGTGTCCCTTCGGCTCCAGAATGCGAAGGCTCAATTGCTCCCCCGCGGCATGTGGGATCTCGGTTCCCTCCCTGACCAGGGATCGAACCCTCTTCCCCTGCGTTGCAAGATGGATTCATAAGCATTGGACTACCAGGGAAGTTTGTAGCATTTTATTTATTCTCAACCATGCGGTGAAGTCATTAGATGAAAAAACAGGCTTGGCCGTTTGCCCAAAGCCACAGGTGACAGAGCAAGGATTCAGAGTCAGATCAATCTGATTTCAGAGCCCAGTAGTCCTGCCACTTATTGACCCTCTGCCCAGATCATAATTTTTTGGAGTCATTAGGGAGAGTGTTTTCAATGGAGTGTTAAAAAAATTTCCCTGAGTTACGAATGGCTCCCCCAGAGACATCGGAGGACATGTCTGCGTTTAGAGAGATGGCTCTAACAAAGGCTAGTGTGAGCTCCACTGGAATGAAGCAGTCTGGGTAAACAACCTAAGCCCCGCCATTGCCTGAGTCCCTGACCTGCATGTTTTTCATCCCCAACTCCAGGCTCCCTCTGATGATACCCAGGCTTCAGGAGAACCCAGGCCGCAGGCAAGAAATATGCTTCCTCCTTGTAAGTCCCCTGGAGAAAATCCCATGAGATTCACTATTTGCTAACTCTTCCTTCTTGAAAAACATGCCCAGAAATGAGGTCACTGGCAGGGTGAAGCTGTACCTGGCATACTCACTGCTGAAATCATGTTCAGCGCCCTTACGGGTTTTTCCACTTGCCAGCCACTGAACTGCGGTCCCCTTATCTTTTCTCGGAGCGCAATGGAATGCCCTTTTGTGCGGCCTTGGCTCCCCTCCCCACCCAGCTCTGGCTGGGATCTGGGCGTGACCTTTGTCCTACAAGCCTCTAGCCCCCTCCCTCCACACACACACCCCAGCTGCGGAACACTCTGTAACCGTGGCACAGGGCCGATGTATGTCTTCTCTGCCAGTCCCCAAGACAGCCATCTGGCCCTGCATGGGAACGGAGCTGTTTGGTTCTGGTTTTTTTTTTTTCCCCTGGGTCCTGAAAAATAGGAGACATTTCATCAGGTGGCATCTTCCTTTTAGAGAGTTTTTACAAAATAACTTGTGGAGAGAGAAACCAGGAGATCTTTTGAAAGTGATCGTCTTGGGCCTTCACTGTGGGCTTGTTCCAGAAGACATTTCACGAACACCCCACGAACTTCTCGGGGTTGGTTTTCCGCACGTGTCAGGAGGGCCAAAATGACTTTGTATTGCTGACGGCAGCTTAGACTTTAAATGACCCGTGGTTCAGACGTCTAGGGATTTTGAAATAAAGCGAGGAATGGGATTAAAAGGAGGGGACAGAACTTTTCCCACTTCGCCTGGCTTATGCCTGCTCTTCAGAGCCTTGGAAGTGGAATCTCCGGGGATATTTTTAAACAGCAGGAGCTAGTTCATCTGAAAGTGACATTTATAGTCCCTGCAGTGAGCAGCTGGCTAGCTGACATTCAGGTCCACAGCAAAAAGGGAACCTGGAAAATTCAGCCTGGATGCCCAGTTGAAAGGACATGGGGAAAGGAAAGAGGCAGAGATAAGTGGTAAGTGAGCTCTCCTCTCCTTGGGGTCATTGACCACACAGCCAGTGTCCAGGTGAACAGAAGTTTAACACGTATCGAGGGAAGCCTCTGGACAGAAGCATGGCTGACTGTGAGAAGCTGATGTAAAGGGCTGGAAATATAATGTAGATGAAGGACCTTTCTTTGCTCCTATAAATGGTTATGTTGCTGGGGATCCCTGTGCAAGCTTGTATCAATTCCCCAAACCAAAAGAGTTTAAGCTTACCTAAAAGGCAAGGGGGGAGATTTTTTACTCCCAAAGCTTCTGTTTTCAGGAAGAGAATTCTGTTTCCTATAGATGTCTTGATTTCTCAAGCTTGCTCTTTTTTTTTTTTTTTAATGCAGACTGACTCAAGAGTCAAGCATTTCTGATGTCCTCTGTGGCTAGAAAGACATGATTTTGTTTCATTTTTAAAAGTGTAGTACCAAGGAAGTCTTGAATCAAGCATGTAGTAAAATAGGGCTCCTCCTTGAACCATCCTTCCGTCTGTCTCTCCTCCTTCCAGGGAGCCTTACCTTTAACAGTGCATGTTAAAGGTAACAGTGTGTGCTCAGTCGCTTCCGTGTCTGGCTCTTTGTGACCCCATGGACTGTACACCGCCAGGCTCCTCTGTCCATGGGATTCTCCAGGCAAGAACATTGGAGTGGGTCACCATGCCCACTTCCAGGGGATCTTCCTGACCCAGGGATAGAACTTGAGTCTCTTACGTCTCCTGCACAGGCAGGCGGGTTCTTCACCTCTAGTGCCACCTGGGAAGCCCCTTTACAATGCACAGTTTAGTATAAAGCTTCCCAGAACTTATGTCCTTCAGACTTTTTGTTCTGAAATGCACTGTGTTCTTGATCCTGTCTGTCATGTCAGTCATTAATGTTATTTTGACACACACAGGCACGACTGAGGGGGAGTTCCCAGGAAGCAGATCTTTTTCAGTTTAAAAACTGGTATAGACATTTGTTTTCTAAATAATTTTTGCTTCTAACAGTGTTTTGGGGCATCTTTTCCAAGATGCGATTTCTTTACTGACTGACCTCTCCAGGTTTTAAATGGAAAGACCCAGCCCATCCTAAATCAGGTGATCAGAGTTGCAAGTATCCCCAGATCGTGACTTTATTTGAAGAGCTCTGGGAAGGCGTTTTGTGTTCATGCAAGAGTTTTACGTGCCCCTGCTTGGGTGTTGCGTGAACTCCCTCAGCCTCTTGTTACCTTCAGATCTGAGATAGAAATTAGAGTATGACTTTATACTGGATACTTGATCTTTATGGGGAAATAAACACTTTAATTTCCCAGGTAGCTCAGTGGTAAAGAATCCGTCAGCCAATGCAGGAGACCCAGGTTTGATCCCTGGAGGTGGGTTGGGAAGATCCCCTGGAGAAGGAAATGGCAACCCACTCCAGTATTTTTTTTTTTTAATTATACTTGTTTATTTTTAATTGACTAATGATCGCTTCACAATACTGGTTTGATTTCTGCCATACAAAAGCATGAGTTAGCCATAGATGTACGTGTGTCTCCTCCCTTGAACCTTCCTCCTGCCTCCCCACCCTTTTGCACCCCTCTGGGTTCCTACAAAGTCCTGGTTTGAGTCCCCTGAGTCATACAGCAAATTTTCATTGGCTCTCTTCTTTACATATGGTAGTGTGTATGTTTCCACGCACCTCTCTCCAGGCATCTCACTGTATAACAGGCTCTAGGTTCATCCACCTCGTTAGAACTGACTCGAATGTGCTCTTTTTTATGGCTGAGTGGTATTCCATTGTATGTATGTACAATGTCTTCTTTATCCATTCATCTGTCGGTTGACATCTAGGTTGCTTCCGTGTCCTAGCTACTGTAAATAGTGCTGCAATGACATTGGGGTACATGTATCTTTCCCAATTTTGGTTCCTCAGGGTATTTGCCTAGGAGTGGTACTGCTATGTCATATAGTGGTTTTATTCCTAGCTTTTTAAGGAATCTCCATACTGTCTTCATAGTGGCTGTATCAATTTACATTCCCACCAGCAGTACAAGAAGATTCCTTTTTCTCCACACCCTCTCCAGCACTTGTTGCTTGTGGATTTGGGGATGATGGCCATTCTGACCCGGGTGCACCACTCCATTGTTCTTGCTGGGAAATCCCATGGCCAGAGGAGCCTGGTGGGCTGTAGTCCAGGGGGTCGCAAGACTTCGACATGACTCAGTGACTGTGTGTGTATTCTAGTTGCTTCAGTCATGTCCAATTTTTTGTGACCCCATGGACTGTAGCCCATCAGGCTCCTCTGTCTGTGGGATTCTCCAGGCAAGAATACTGGAGTGGGTTGCCAATTCCTCCTCCAGGGGATCTTCCGGACTCAGGGATTGAACCTGCATCTCTATTTAAGTCTCCTGCATTGGCAGGTGAGTTCTTTACCACTAATGCCACCTGGGAAGCCCATTAACTACTCAGGTTCTAATCAGTAGGCTGGGTGCCTTACATCTTGCTTTATGTATTTTTAAACTTTTTAGTACAACAAATGAGCTTTTTTTGGGAAACATATTCAGAGGTAGTGTGAATAGCACAGCAAGCCCTAGGCATTCACCACCCGCCTTCAGTAGCGGTCGACCTTCTGCTCTTCTAGTTTCTCCTACGCACACATACACCTTCCCCTCCTGTATTTTCCTCCCACATTTTATTATGAACATTTTCAGACATACGGCAACATTGAAAGAAAGTTACAGTGAGCACTCATACACCCGCCACTTAGATTCTGCCATTAACTGTTTATCATATTTGCATCATCACATGTCTGTCTCTCTATCTACACTTTTTACACATTTCTTTTTTTTGGGTCGAGATCTTAATTTCCTGACCAGGGATCGAACCTGGGTCCCCTGCATTGTGAGTATGGAGTTTAACCACTGGACCGTCAGGGAAGTCCTGTACACATTTCTTAGAAATTGTAGTCTTCAATACCTTTCCCCTTGAATACTTCAGTAACTCGAGTTACTGAGTAACTCAGGTTACTATCATTAACTCAAGTTCCATTTCTCTGGCGTATTTTCAAGCAACTCTCAGAGCCAGATAAATACTTTAGTACATTGCTCTAAAAGAGATGACGACTTTTTACAAAAGCCATTGCCAGGACTTTCCTGGTGGTCCAATGGCTAAGACTCCGCCCTCCCAATGCAGAGGGCCCAGGTTTAGTCCCTGGTCAGGGAACTAGATCCCACACGCTGCCAGTAAGAGTTTGCAAGCTGCAGCTAAGACCTGGCGCAGCCAGTTAAATAAATAAAAATATAAAGTCATCACCATGATTATCTACCTCCAGTGCAGCTAACACTGTTCCTTTATCCAGTATCCAGCTCGTGCTGTGTCCTCTGGCCACCTCAGAGATTTTGTCTTTGAGGTTGTTTTGTTCAAATCAGGACCCACGAAAGGTCCTAGTAAGTCTCTTTTCAGCTATAGTAATCACTACCCTCCTTTATTAAATGACAGTTGCTTATTGAAGAAATGGAATCCTGTGTCCTGTAGAATTTTCCCCATGCTGGATTTGGCTGATTAAGCTGAATAAGCACCCTCAAGGCATCATGTGGCAAGCTTCTGTCCTTCTTAATAAAGCATTAAGTCTAGAGTCTTGGATGAACTCAGGTCCAAATCAGAGCTGTTGCTGTATACTCATTGTGTCCTGTCGAGAAGAATAGAATGTCTGATTATCCCACTTGCAGAGATATCGACTCATCACAGAGTCTGGGGATAAGCTGATCTCTGCTGTGAAATTCCTCTTCAGCCTTTCCCCAGATGGCTTACAAGTCACCCATGGGCGGAGCCTAGGCCATACTGTTTTGTTTACGGTTGTGAATCATGGTTTCCTATTGCCGTCCATCGTTCCGCGTTTATGAGCTATCCCTGTTCTATAACTTAGAACTTTCACCTCCGTTTGGTAACCTTGAAGTATACAAGGTCTTTTCCTACAGCAAAGGCAGGATAGGTGCTCAATCACATCCCTTTTTTTTGGTAATTCAGTTTCCAAAGTAATAAGTGGTGCCACGGCAACCTTCCAAGGTGTCAGTGAGGGGAGGGGTTTGTGTTTGTCTTTATAACATTATGACCTCATGATTTTAAAAAATGTAATATATTTGACGTATTTCAATCCACTGCAATTGTCGTCATATTTTTTTGGCCCTAAGTATCTTTTTTTTGACAGGGAAGCCCGTTCAGGGTATACCTCCTGTGTTTACAAGTCTGCTCCAGCCCTGGAGTCAGTCATTTCTCCAAGGGGTCCTGGTTCCTTTTAGTGGGAAATATACTTAGAAATCATAATCTGGACATCAGGGGAGTTTGTGACTGTATGACATGATTCCCGTGGTTGCTCTGTTTGTAATGGACTAGAGAGATGTGACTGGGGGCAGGTAGGTGGGTCAGGAGGCTGGTACACTGGTCCCCGTGAGAGAGAACCCCATAAGAGAGAACTGTGGCTTAAAGTTGGTCTTAGGCAGCGCACTTAGCACAAGGCTTGAAGCATCCTGGGAAGTGCAACCAATGGGAAATGCATAAAAGAAACATGCTTTCCTGATTTACATTGTTTGTATATTAGTGAGTTGAAACCTTACCAAAACTCTCTGAGGAAGGCATTCTTACCATCCCCATCGAATCCGCAAGAAAACCAAAGCTCAGAGAGGTGAGGAAACTTGCTCAAGATCATGCAGGAAATAAAGAGCAGAAATCTTGAATCTAGCATCTCCAGATCCAGTGTTTCAGCCGATACACTGTTGCCCATAAGTGTCATTATTTCAAACTCAGAAAAAAAAAACAAACCTAGATTAATTTCTGGCACTAAACCTGACCCCTCATCAGTGAGGCCAACTTGCTTACACTTCATGAGATGGTAAAGCGGGATTCCAGGGCGAGAGGGGTAGGTCCCCAGGGCAGAGCCAACCGTCAGACCCCGTCCCCACCCTCGACATTGCTATGTCGCTGCACTTTAGCAGGAAGTGACCCTTGAGACCGCTGCTGCTACTGTTGTCTGTACAGCCTACGAGCTCTTCTAAGCATACTCATTATTTATGCAGGCGGTGGTATGTTTCAGAATGAGAAAGCCGAGGTCCCAAGACTCAGGTACATACCGTTAAAGGGTTTCGGGGTGAGGGCACCAGGGCTTGAGCCCCCAGACTCTGACTCCGTGTCTACAGCCAGTTTTTTGTTTTCAGTCCGGAAGGGACAGGACAGAGGAGAGGTTGCTTCTTTTTAGGGAGGTGAGTCACCTGTCTGTGGGGCTCAATCAATTCAGCTCTAAAGTTGACAACTGCATTTCCAAAGCTGGCAGGAAGCATGGGGGCAGCCGTGAAAGTGTACTGCAGTCCCCAGGGTGGTGTATGGCTCAGATGGGAAGGAGGTGCCCCCCCTGCCCTGAGTTACACCACTGCCTTCCAGGCTGGGTGCTGCAGCGGCCCCGCCCAGGGACCAGCCTGAGAGGAGGGGCTCAGCCAACAGAGGAGGAAGGAGGAAGTCCCCATCATATAACAGCTCCGGGTTGGGGAAAACAATGCATTGGATGCCTGGCCCCCAAGGCAGGGGCCATCCCTAATTTACACCAGGCTAAACAGTCTGCTTGTGGCTTCCCAGGTAGGTCAGTAGTCAAGAATCCGCCTACCAAGCAGGAGACGTGGGTTCCATCCCTAGGTCGGGAAGATCCCCTGGAGGAGGAAATGGCAACCCACTCTAGTATTCTTGCCTGGAAAATCCTGTGAACTTATGGGCGACAGTCCATGGGGTCGCAAAGGGTCAAATACAACTTAGCGACTAAACAACAGCAAAAAATTCACCCACCCCGTGAGTGCATTTAATCGCCCTGGTAGGCTGCTGAGGTTGGGGAAACTAAGGCTCGGGTTACCCACTCTGCTTGTAGGTAGGGGGCAGAGCTGAGATTCCTGCCGGGGTGGCCTGGCTGTAGCATCTTCTCTGGGCTCTCTCCATAGCTGCAGTCCTCT
>SJXQ01011279.1:0-48348 GCA_006408695.1 Aepyceros melampus
CCATTCATCTGCTGATGGACATCTAGGTTGCTTCCATGTCCTGGCTATTATAAACAGTGCCGCAATGAACATTGGGGTACACGTGTCTCTTTCGATTCTGGTTTCCTTGGTGTGTATGCCCAGCAGTGGGATCGCTGGGTCATAAGGCAGTTCTATTTGCAATTTTTTAAGGAATCTCCACACTGTTCTCCATAGTGGCTGTACTAATTTGCATTCCCACCAACAGTGTAAGAGGGTTCCCTTTTCTCCACACCCTCTCTAGCATTTATTGCTTGTTGACTTTTGGATCGCAGCCATTCTGACTGGCGTGAAATGGTACCTCATTGTGGTTTTGATTTGCATTTCTCTGATAATGAGTGATGTTGAGCATCTTTTCATGTGTTTGTTAGCCATTCGTATGTCTTCTTTGGAGAAGTGTCTATTTAGTTCTTTGGCCCATTTTTTGATTGGGTCATTTATTTTTCTGGAGTTATGCTGCATAAGCTGCTTGTATATTTTTGAGATTAGTTGTTTGTCAGTTGCTTCATTTGCTATTATTTTCTCCCATTCAGAAGGCTGTCTTTTCACCTTGTTTATAGTTTCCTTTGTTGTGCAGAAGCTTTTAATTTTAATTAGATACCATTTGTTTATTTTTGCTTTTATTTCCAGTATTCTGGGAGGTGGATCATAGAGGATCCTGCTGTGATTTACGTCAGAGAGTGTTTTGCCTATGTGTAAATTTTTTTAATGTTGGCCATTCTTACTGGTGTGAAGTAAGACTTCATTGTAGTTTTGATTTGCCTTTTATAAAATAACAATATTGAGCATCTCTTCATGTTCCTGTTGGCTATCTGTATGTCTAGTTTGGAGAAATATCTGTTTATGTCTTCTGCCCATTTTTTGATTGAGCAGAGGTTTTTTAGGGTTAGGGTTAGGGTTTGAGCAGAGCATCGGTTTTTCTTTTATACTGAGAGCTGTTTGTTTGTATATTTTGGAAATTAAACCTCTGTCAGTTGCATCATTTGCAAATATCTTCTCCCAGTTCATTGGTTGTCTTTTCATGTTGTTTATGGTTTCCTTTGCTGTGCAAAAGCTTTGATTAAGTCCTATGTTTATTTTTGTTTTCATTTCTTTTGCCTTAGGAGAGTGATCTGAGAACATACTGCTATGATTTATGGCAGAGAGTGTTTTGTTTAGGTTCTCTTCTAGGAGTTTTATGGTGTCATATCTTATATGTAAGCACTCTTGAGTTTATTTTTGTCTTTCATGTGAGGGTGTGTTCTAACATCATTGATTTACATGCAGCTGTCCAGCTTTCCCAGTACCACTTGCTAAAGAGACTGTCTTTTCTCCATTATATAATCTTGCCTCCTTTGTAGAAGATTAATTGACCAAAGGTGTGTGGCTTTATTTCTGGGCTCTCTATTTACAGCACTTTTCTTCTGTCCCACAGTTTCAGAGTTAGTCCCTCCTCAGTACATTCCTCTGTGATGGCACTTTCCACTCTGTTGACAAGTATCTGTCTGCCTGACTATACTCTACCCTTCTTTGAACAGATATTTATTCACCTTTGTATCTGCAGTACTTTGGTCTGATATACTGTAGGACTACCATTAAAGATTATTAAGTCAAAATATTTTGTTTAAATGGATCAAAATTTCTGTTCATGTCACAGAATCTTACCACAGAGATGTATTTCTTATTTTAAAATACAATCTTATAATCATTATTTTCTCCTGTGATTCCTAATGCCCACAGTAAAATGTCAGCAATGCTTGGCATCAGCTTAATCTATATCAAGATTGGAAAAGTCATTCAGCAAAGCCCTCCCTACAAGGATTCAGGCAGCTGGAGGGGAAACTAAATGTAAAATCAAGTCAGCAAAGATGAAAATTTATCCCCATTGAAGCTGATAGCCAAGATCTTAAATGCTTTATTGAACCGTATCTCCTAGTCATTTTAAAAGGCAACACTGGAATTTTTAATGCATAATTCTCTTCTTATGACACCATAATGGTAGATGTATATCTTACACATTTGTCAAAACGCAAACAATGTTCAACAGTGAAAGTGAATCGCAACGTAAACTAAGGATTTGGGGTAACAGTGATGTGTCAATGTTACGTTTATCATTGATTGTGTAATAAATACACCACTCTGATGTGAAATATTGATGGTGGGGAAGACTGCGGGGGAGGTGGGGGTGGAAGGAACATGCAGGAACTCTGTACTTTCAGCTTTATTTTACTGTAAAGCTCCAAATATAAAGTATTAATTTTTTTAAGAAAAGATAACATGAAGCATTCCTTTTCTTAGGACTGCAATCTGGTTACTTAAGCACAGTTTCACAGAGGAAATATACAGACAAGATCATGTTTGTGAGAGCCCCTGTTTATCCTATTGACTTCTGTTAAATCCTCTACTATTTCAACCAAAGTTATTAAGTAAAGATGTTTTTTGATCATTTGTCATTTCTTAATAGATTTCACAGAAAGGAACCAGACAGCAACACATGGTATGACTGATAGGAAACTTCAGGGCCATGCCATGGACCATCAACCCTGCTGATACAGTTCCTCTGGGTCTGCCCAGGTCTGGTACACACAGGCTTTGCATGTGCTGCCAAGCAGCCTTTGAAACCGCAGCTACATTAGTGTGCCACTGAGGTGGCTTCAACAGCCCACTGTGAATTTCAGAGGGATTTCCCCCCTCCCCCCCAATCAGGAGTTTAGTTCTCCCTTTGGGCTTCAAAGCACACAATTGTAACTGCATGCAAATGCTTGAGCTTGAAAGTCTATATCAAGGTAGCAAAAGATTGGAGGTTTAAGGAATTATTAATATGTAAGTAAGAGAGACAAATATTTATTTGCTCTCTCTTGCCAGAGCTTCCTAACATGCTATCAAGAGAACATTATTTGTGCAAACTATTTCCCGACTTACTGAGAGTTCAGTTCTCAAAAATGTTAGGACATTGCTGCACACCACCCACCTCCATTTAGACTGATAAATGTGCATGATTCTCAGAAGATGAGCGGTGGTCAATTTTAAAAGTTTATGCAGCTTTAACCCAACATTTCCCAAACTTATGTGGTTCCAGAACCATTGCTGCAGCTGGTACCATAGTTCTAATAACACTTATTAACATCCAAAGGAATTATTGTTACAGAAACATGTTTTGCAAATTATTAGTATATTTTGATAGCAATAATAGTGGCCTGTAAAAATAAACTTTAAATCATTTTTCTCTAACATAACATGTCCACAGTTATCTAGAGGAATGAGAGGTTACTAAATAAATAAACATGAGCAATGCTGAAGATTTTAACTGAAAGTAACTATGGACTGAACTACAAGAAACACACAAATGAATGCCTTTATGTCATCCATCTCTGAACCTCATCATTTTTGTTTGGGCAACTTCCAGAATAGAGCTTATTTTCCTAGTTCTCTTCCTAAATGCATCACATTATCTTTCGAACATCAAATGTAAGTAAATTTTTAAATATAAATGTGACTCCTTAAAATATTTTTTATCCTAATGACAGAAGTAACATAGAAAGAATAATACTCAATTCCCTTTTGTCAACTATGCCTAATACTTTCAGAAGCTTGTTTCTCTAAGTAAAATTCGTTTTATCTTTTCAGGGGTAAAATATAAATGGGACACTCTATAAATAAATCACACTGTATATACAAACTCTGTAAGAGGTTATATTGAACCAAACCCTCTTCCCTAATTAGTGATTAGTCATCTGGTTTCAGGAGATCCCAGTTTGATTCCTGGGTTGGAAGATCCCCTAGAGAAGGAATAGCTACCCACTCCAGTATTCTTGGACTTCCCTTGTGATTCAGCTAGGAAAGAATCTGCCTGTAATGTAGGAGAGTCTCCTGGGTTCAATTCCTGGGTTGAGAAGATCCCCTGGAGAAGAAGAAGGCTACTCATGCCAGTATTCTAGCCTGGAGAATTCCATGGACTATATAGTCCATGGGGTCACAAAGAATCGGACACAACTGAGCGAGTTTCACTTTCACGGGGTTTAATTCTTGATTTTTATTAAAGCTAGACTATATCTCTCCAGAGACAATGCCAAAATTCAGACAATCATCATCTAAAAATTGTATTATTGGCCTGGCTGAATATATTCTTA
The DNA here is from genome assembly GCA_006408695.1 of Aepyceros melampus. Classification (NCBI taxonomy): domain Eukaryota; kingdom Metazoa; phylum Chordata; class Mammalia; order Artiodactyla; family Bovidae; genus Aepyceros; species Aepyceros melampus. The sequence continues at coordinate 4,128 of SJXQ01011279.1, forward strand.
TTTTTACCATGAGCAGTTTTTATCCTGATACTGTGCAATTGTTTTGTATCAATGTATTTGCATATTATGTCATAGTTTATGTTAATGATTCTTTTGTTTACAGTTTTTTTAAATTTTACTTTATTCTTATCCTAAGCAGTAGTATACAAAAAACTGTTTGATATATTACTTATTTGAATTAAATATTAAAATTAATGTGCTCCTTATCATCTTGTGTGTCACAACTAGCACACACCTTGGAAAACACATGGAAATTTCTTGCCATGGAAATAAGGCATGAGGTGTGAAGTAGGGAAAAGTTAGGGTAACTTCTCATAACTCTCCTTCCTACCAGATATATGCATTGCACAAATAAACTAAAAAGTATTTCTATACACTGCTTTCTGAAAGAAAAAGTCTTAAAATATTGTGATCAAATGAATTTATAGTCAAGGACTATCCAAATCATGGAGGGGACTCATCTGTAGTCTCCATGATACAGTAAATCCACCAAATGCAACGTTTCATTGAAACATGCAGTCTTTATGAAAAAACAAGCATCCTCTAGAACCAAAGAGTGATTTAACGTGTGGGGTGTGTGTGTGCGCCTCTGCAGGCCTAATTTTCTTTTTTTCTGTCTGATCAAGTGACCTAGTCTCATTTGGTTAGGTTTCAACCGCAAACATCACTGTATGCTCATTTTTTTCAAGATACACGTCACAACACACCAAGAAAGGGGGAACTTCCAGCGTCTGTGGCAACATCACTTGATAAACAGACTTGTCTGCACAGCGAGGGCCTGTGAGCCGTCACTATATAAAGCGGCAGAGACGCGGACTCACAGACATTTGCCTCTGGAGACGATGCGAGCAGCGGCCATTTCCACGCCAAGGTTAGACAAGATGCCAGGCATGCTCCTCTCTGCAAACCCAAGGAACTGAAAGCAACTGCTCACTCACTTCCAGATGACAAAATGCAGAAAAAGAGGCCCAAGACTTTGTAAGTTCCTTCACTTTATGAATTTGAACTTAGGTGATCTTTAACGGCAGAGCAATTGAAAATGAATGGAAGAAAGCATGAGCCTTCAGTTTAGCGAGATCAGAGCAAGGACCTCTGTGAATTTTAAGTATATTTAGTTGTATTTAAAAGTGAATCATGCTAGGGCATTAAATGAAGTGGAAATTCTTCCAGACTTTGGCTCATAAAAAGTGGTTCACTCTTTAATATTGCAATATGTTGTATCAGCTTTTTTTTATTATGACCTGATTCCTTAGAGGAGTTTACTTCATGTTCTTTTCTTTTTAATAAAAGGTATTGTACTGAAGAAACATGAATATTTACTTTTGTGTCTTTTGTAGCGGAATGGACGTGAAAGCATACCTGAGGTCTATGATCCCACATCTGGAATCTGGAATGAAGCCTTCCAAGTCCAAGGACCTGTAAGTATACTGATACATGGAACTGTCACTATATAAGCAGCCTCTGCAGTAGCTCTATATTCTAACATGACAGTAATACTAATATAACGGACTTCGTTTCTTTTAAGGAACAAGCCTAATAAGATTAAGCTACATTAGTACCAATGTAAATTAAAAACAAACGTGTGTGCATATGTTTGCTATTTATTATACTGTTGGAGTATATCTGGATATTTTCCACATTTTACTGGCAGTTACTTTCATAACAATAAATAAATTTTAATAAAATTTATTAGTCATAGAGTCTTAGTTTGGGAAATTATCAAAATGCAGCAGCATTCTGATTTCATCTGTGCTGACACAAAAAAATACTAATGGATGTAAATATTGCCCCCTTGCAGACTCTCTGCTGATGAAGTGAAGCAGTGGTCTGAATCCCTGGAAAAACTTCTTGCCAACCAAAGTAAGTGCAGATTAACTGTCGGATGTCTCTGGCTTTATCTCAGTGTGCAGACAAATTGAACAGACTCCTTAAATACAGTGTTGTGGGTGGAGGGTGTGTGGAAAGCTGTCCTCTGGCAGTTGTGCAACGCTGACACCTTCAGCATGTTATGCCTCCCTGTGGTGTCACGTCTCAGCACTCGGTGCTGCTGCCACCCTTTAGAAAAATTTGCCAAGACAGCTAGTTACTTCCAGGGGTCATTGTGGGAGCAAAATTGAAAATTAGGCTGGGTTTCTGGAGTTTAAAGTTGTAAAAAAGTCAATTAAACATCTCAACCGCTATTTTGAAAGCTTACCTAAAGGATGTATTTTTGTACCATGGGATATAACGAGCAGGATTCACTCAGTCCGTTAATTGTATTCTCCATTCACACGTGTTAAATCATCCATTCAGCCCACTTTTATGTGCAGGCATTTTTAGAGCAACAAGGATTCAAAAGCAGTGTCTTGCTGCCTTGAAGGTGGTTGAGACACATGGCATATAATTGCATTATATAAAACATGACACATTATAACATAGATATGATAATAAAAGACTTTTTAAACCACAGAGTCTCGTGGAGAGTTTCTGATGAAGACGGTGAATGAAATCAGCTTGCCTTAACCCTCATCATAGACACTGGGCTCCTGTTGAAATTAGGACCTCAGCAGGGACATAGATAGGCAGCTTGTCCCTATCCGGCTGATCCTCTTCTCCCAAACGCCCTCACATGGGGATCAAGCAGTTCAATCTGGTTCATCTGCTTATTATCTGCGTTAGTTTACAATTCAGAAAAACAAACAATTCTATAGAAATGGCCCATTGAAAGGCCTCAGTAATAAAATCAGTACAGCATACATATGTAACATACAGGCCTCACATCTTCTGACTTATGTGAGTTGAATGGAGAAATTATATTTGCTAATGATTAGTAAGCAAATCAATGCCTTTTGTCAGCATTTTATTCCCTAAAATACTCTGCATTCTGGCTGGGTTGGTAGTATAAGAGATTGTTTTTTAATCTGCAGAGCAGAATTTTAATTTGATTAGCAGATGGAAGTAAAGCACAGCTTTGTACCACCACTAAGCAGCTGTGTGACTGTGACAAGTGAATCTGACCACAGATAAACTATAAATGAAGGGATCTCTAAGGCTTTCCCGTCTCTACAAACAGCTATTTCAGCAGGAGCCAACTCTCTCCTTTGTATACAGAGAATATGCTAGTATTTTTCTTGTAAAATTTCTCCAAGTTATTCATTTATTGGCTCAACTAATTTATCTCACCCCCTCACTCTGTCTTTTTAGCTGGTCAAGACGTCTTTGGAAATTTCCTGAAGTCTGAGTTCAGTGAGGAGAATATTGAGTTCTGGCTGGCTTGCGAAGACTATAAAAAAACAAAGTCTGATCTTTTGCACTGCAAAGCAGAGAAAATCTATAAGGCATTTGTGCAGTCAGATGCTGCCAAACAAGTGAGTATTTAGTTTATTACCATCAGGTTATATGTAAAGGAATTTAGATACAGGATAACATTCAACATAGTTGCAATTGAAATCCTTTCTGAGCATCATGATTTTCATTGCTGTATATCTAAGTGTATTTCTATAGTTCAGTGTAATGATAATCTACTTTTCTATATCTGTGAAAAGATTAAATGAAAGATTGGTTTTGTAAAACAAGCTAACTTGATAGGGTGGGATAAGGAGTAAGGTGACACCAGAACTGTGTGTCAGGGGGCCCTGGATGAGCTGGCTCATCTTGGATTAGGAAAAGAAGGGATTAGTGCAATACATGGATTACAGCAGCAGAAGTATTTCCAGTTAGAAGTAATGCCCACTTCCTGCTAAATATTCCTGGTTCAAGCATCCTCTGCTCCTGTAAATGTGCACATCACTTTTTTTGATGAATGTGTCACCTTATATAAATATTTAAGAGAGACTGTAAGCTAACTTGGAAGAAAGATATCTCTGCCTCTTTGTGATATTTCTTTTTAACTCCTCCACACCTAGCAAAAGGCATGTTTAGAATAGGCATTCAAGAGATATTTGAGCTGATTTAAATAACAGTTTAGAGCCACCACCCCCAGATAGTTTGAAAGCAACGTAACATCATAAAATATGCAACAAATGAGAAGTGTATATGAACTAATGCAGATTTCTTTTTTAGATCAATATTGACTTCCGCACTCGAGAATCTACAGCCAAGAAGATTAAAGCACCAACACCCACGTCTTTTGACGAAGCCCAAAAAATCATATATACTCTTATGGAAAAGGATTCGTACCCCAGATTCCTCAAATCAAATATATACTTAAATCTTCTGAATGACCTTCAGGCTAATAGTCTAAAGTGACTGGCTCCTGGCTGGAGGGAATTAGCGATGGTATCAAGTACAGAAGGCAGGCAAGAGGGTGGCTCCCTGGGGGAACACTTTGGCCTTGTTGGACAACTCACAGGCCCAAGGGAAGAACCCATGACTCAGAACAGTTTAACATGGGAGCTATCCAGGCTCAGGGCTGAAGACATGTGAGGTGAACATTTAGTGATGGTAGAAGGAAGGAGATGCTGTGGTACTGTCATAAAATAAAGTGGACCTGTGTATTAGAATATCCCTCAGCACTGAGAAGGCCGGGTAACACTCGCCACAGAGAAACTGTGAAAAAAGGATTTGAAACTGATTAAAACATGCCGTAAGCTTCAAGGTCAAGTGGTATTTATGCTGCATAGTGTTATATAGAGACTGGATTGAGCTGCTGAAATTTGTTTTTCTTTGAAAAGTCTGTGTTTCAGAATCTCCATTGCTGTTATAGACAAAGTTTTTCAGTGTTGTTTGTTTGATTGTTTTGGGGGCTTGAAAGAGATGAAGAAGAGAACAATGTATTTAACTTAAGCTATTGCCTTAAAGTTGGAAAGTCAGAATATATTTTATTTGTAAATTAAATTATCACAGTGTCAATAAATGTGAGTTTTGTATTAAAATATAGAAACAATTTCTGTTTATATTTCCTTGCTGTCTTTAAACTCTGACATTTATTTTCCAGATTTAACAAAAATTTAAGCAAGAGTCTTCTACTTTCTTTGACTTCTTCAACATCAAAAACTATCATCCAATTAATTTATATTATTGTATTATGTGCATGGACAGAATTCATTAGTCTTCTCTATTCTATCACAATGTATAAAGATCAAACAAACACAACATGCTCTCACACAGTCAAGCTTCAAACTGATGAGAAATTGAAGTCTTTTAAAAGGGGATGGGAATTTTATTTCAAGTCATCTAATTAACAACTAGTAGTTTATTATGTTTTAAAGCTTATAAAAGTCAAATGTATTTTCTCATTTAATGTCTATATCAATCCTATGAAAGCAGTGACTAGTAAGATTAAATTGCTATTTCCCAAATGTAACTACTAAAATTACCTATGAAGTTAAAAAACAAAACACCAATTTCAGGGCCCTACTCCAGACTGACTGAATCAGAATCCGCAAGGTAGAGAATCTATATTTTAAGAGGAAATTACAGGTGATTCTGAAGATGCTCTGGTTATCCAGGGTCAGAAATCCTGGGGTTAAGAGAGAGTCCTAGAGCCAGGAATTATACATAAACCTTCTAACCACACCCTTTCTGCTCCTTCTACTCCACAACACTGCCCCCAGCTGGCCAGAAGACCTTTCCTAAATCCTCAAGTCTTCAGCAGTCCCGCTGCTGCTGCTGCTAAGTGGCTTCAGTCGTGTCCAACACTGTGCGACCCCATAGACGGCACCCTACTAGGCTCCCCCGTCCCTGGGATTCTCCAGGCAAGAACACTGGAGTGGGTTGCCATTTCCTTCTCCAATGCATGCAAGTGGAAAGTGAAAGGGAAGTCGATCAGTCGTGTCCGACTACAGCCTACCAGGCTCCTCCATCCATGGGGTTTTCTAGGCAAGATGGTGTTACCTAAATAGGAACACAAGACCGCTCTGTAGGAACACCTACATAAAGATAATCAAGATCACGTATAGCCCAGCGTATCCTGTAAAGCTGTATCTTCCCATGCACCCGTGTCCCACGTACTATTGAATCATCAGCCATCTACACACCACAATGTGATACTCTGGACATTCTCTGGACATACTCTGGTGAACTGAGTCCATATAAACACAAACGCTCTGCACCTATTTCTCCCACTGCTGTCATGTTAAATAGCTCAGGCCCTTCAGACTGTGAGGAATTAGAAGTGCCACTGTCTAATGCACACATTGGTCATAAATTCTCAGCACACACTAGGTTGTCATTAGGCACATAGCAAAGGTGCAATATGTAGATGGGTTTTAAAAGTACTGTTCCTGAATTTCCACAGGACAGTCCAAATTGTCTCTCCCTTAACTCAACTCCATGATTTAGCAGCTAGAACTATTATAAAAGAGGCTTAGGAGGGGGGTCCAGCTTCATCACCATCATCAGGTACTTCTTTCCCTTACTCATTCCATCACCAAATTCCCTCAGTTATCCTTCTAAAATCTATGTGTGCAGGTGGCATGTCACTTGCTCTTTTCTGTGCCCCCTGCGCTAACATGGGATCTCACTGCTTGCTCATTCGTGTGATTTGTTTCCTTTCTTCCAGACTATTCTTTTCAACCCATCCTCTGAATAGCCACAGACGTCACTTTCTGAGACTTGGATCTGGCCATGTCATTTCCCATGACATACAATATAGAATATAAATTTCACTTCCTAGAGTTAGAAACATTCACAGTGACATCTTCAAGGTATAATTTGCATGACTCCCCTCTAGGTATCCTTCCTACTTGACGTCACTCTGCATTAACTGTCTCTTTTGAAGAAGCCTTCATCTTCATTTTCCTTTGGTTAATCTACTATCCCTACAAATGCTTTTTCCTACCTCCTTCTAGTTTTCAAAATCCAATGAATTCTTCAAGGCACAGGTAGAATTATTCTTCCATAAAGGCTTTCTAACACCTTATATCACTATATAGTTATTTCCAACGTCTACTGGAGGTGAACTGAGTCCATATAAACACAAAGCGCTCTGCACCTATTTCTCCCACTGCTGTCATGTTAAATAGTTCGGGCCCTTCAAACTGTGAGGAATCAGAAGTGCCACTGTCTAATGCACACATTGGTCATAAATTATATGGTTCTAGTCTTTGTCTTCATAAGATATCTGTTAAACAGACATCCAATTTAAGGACAGATGATCAAAACAAACATGCAAGACATTTCTTCATTTCCAAAATGACAAAAATTGTCACCATGGCTGCAACAATTCAAGATATTGCACAAAAAATTGAAAAGATTTCTTTTCATTGGCATTGCTTATTATGGTGTGGATATTTTACTAAATCATTTACAGAAATATGATTAGAGAAATCCAATCCACTCACTGCATTTGAGATGTTCAGCTCATATGCTGTGTTCTATTGTGATAGTAAAGCAGTGGCAGTGAGCCATAAGTATGATTTGTATGTATGCAAATTAATTCATCTAAAAATTAAAAACAAATATACTTTTCTCAGATATATTTTACAAACAAACATAGGCTAGATTGGCTATATCAATAGGAATCTCTGATGATTTGTCATTCAGTTCAGTTCAGTTCAGTTGCTCAGTCGTGTCCGACTCTTTGCGACCTCATGAATCGCAGCACGCCAGGCCTCCCTGTTCATCACCAACTCCCGGAGTTCACTCAGACTCACATCCATTGAGTCCGTGATGCCATCCAGCCATCTCATCCTCAGTCGTCTCCTTCTCCTCCTGCCCCCAATCCCTCCCAGCATCAGAGTCTTTTCCAATGAGTCAACTCTTCACATGAGGTGGCCAAAGTACTAGAGTTTCAGCTTTAGCATCATTCCTTCCAAAGAAATCCCAGAGTTGATCTCCTTCAGAATGGACTGGTTGGATCTCCTTGCAGTCCAAGGGACTCTCAAGAGTCTTCTCCAACACCACAGTTCAAAAGCATCAATTCTTCGGCGCTCAGCCTTCTTCACAGTCCAACTCTCACATCCATACATGACCACAGGAAAAACCATAGCCTTGACTAGACGGACCTTAGTCGGCAAAGTAATGTCTCTGCTTTTGAATATACTATCTAGGTTGGTCATAACTTTTCTTCCAAGGAGTAAGCGTCTTTTAATTTCATGGCTGCAGTCACCATCTGCAGTGATTTTGGAGCCCAAAAAAATAAAGTCTGACACTGTTTCCATTGTTTCCCCATCTATTTCCCATGAAGTGATGGGACCAGATGCCATGATCTTCGTTTTTTGAATGTTGAGCTTTAAGCCAACTTTTTCACTCTCCTTTTTCACTTTCATCAAGAGGCTTTTTAGCTCCTCTTCACTTTCTGCCATAAGGGTGGTGTCATCTGCATATCTGAGGTTATTGATATTTCTCCTGGCAATCTTGATTCCAGCTTGTGTTTCTTCCAGTCCAGCGTTTCTCATGATGTCCTCTGCATAGAAGTTAAATAAGCAGGGTGACAATATACAGCCTTGACGTACTCCTTTTCCTATTTGTAATTAAAAATAAGAAATTCTGACATATGTGAAGGGAAAAATAGAGTAAAAGCTGATTTAAAATACCACAGATATAAATAAATGTTGTTATTACACAGAATTAGAGAATTTCATGCAGTCCAATCTATAGAACAAGAAATCCAATCTATAGAACAACAACAACAACAATATATACTGCCCAACTGCAGAAATACCACTACCTGTCTTGTTGAGACCAGTATCCTAAAAGTGTTACTGAACCAAACTAGGATCTACTTGTCCAACACACATCAAAACCGATCTACTGACAGTAGGCTGTAATGAATCTACTGACAGCAGGTTGTGGGGGATCTACTGACACCAGGCCGTGGTGATCTACTGACACCAGGCCATGGTGATCTACTGAATCAGGCCGTGGCGGATCTACTGACAGCACACTGAGGTTTATTGCCAGGCACCCAACACGGGACCAAGTAGGAGAATAGGCTGAAGAGACTCAAACTCCACAGCAGCTTTCAGGGAAGGGTTTTTGAAGTCAGTGTTAGGGTGAGGATTGCAGGGTGTCTGATTAGCTCATGGACATTCTTCTGATTGGTTGGTGGTGAGGTAACAGGTGGTATTTTGGGAGTCAACCTCTCAACCTCTGGTTCCAATCAGGCTGGGGTCTACCTGCTTGTGAGCAGCATGCAGTTACTTTCTTGCACCTGGTGGGGGTTTTAGTATCTGCAAAAAAACTTGAGGACATGGCGGCTCAGAATATTATCTACAGCCCCTAACAATAAAAATAAAGGTTCATGACGCTGTTTTATGACTAAAATACCATTATTTTATCTTGCTTGACTGTTTTCTTTTCTGTATTTTCTCACTTCTCTGATTAAATGTGCTCTCTGGGACTCAGGGAAGACCTAGGAGGCTAAAGGTTTTCTACAAACAAGAGACTGGGGGCTTAAGGGAGGGGAGTTTACCTCAGGAAGGCCCTGCAAGGTCCTGCTCAGTTTAAAACGCTAAAAATGTATCATTCCAATGGCAAAATTTTGCATCTTACTCAGTTCTTAATCTAAGTGAGACCTGTCTACAAATAAGTCAGTGGCAAAATATAGAACCTTCTGCAGCCATGAAATTAAAAGACGCTTACTCCCTGGAAAAAAAGTTATGAGCAACCTAGATAGCATATTCAAAAGCAGAGACATTACTTTGCCGACTAAGGTCCGTCTAGTCAAGGCTATGGTTTTTCCTGTGGTCATGTATGGATGTGAGAGTTGGACTGTGAAGAAGGCTGAGCGCCGAAGAATTGATGCTTTTGAACTGTGGTGTTGGAGAAGACTCTTGAGAGTCCCTTGGACTGCAAGGAGATCCAACCAGTCCATTCTGAAGGAGATCAACCCTGGGATTTCTTTGGAAGGAATGATGCTAAAGCTGAAGCTCCAGTACTTTGGGCACCTCTTGGGAAGAGTTGACTCATTGGAAAAGACCCTGACGCTGGGAGGGATTGGGGGCAGGAGGAGAAGGGGACGACCAAGGATGAGATGGCTGGATGGCATCACTGACTCGATGGGCATGAGTCTGAGTGAACTCCGGGAGTTGGTGATGGACAGGGAGGCCTGGCGTGCTGCGATTCATGGGGTAGCAAAGAGTCGGACACGACTGAGCAACTGAACTGAACTGACTGAATGGATGTTTTTCTATAGTCAGTTGGAGAAGGCAATGGCACCCTACTCCAGTACTCTTGCCTGGAAAATCCCATGGACGAAGGAGCCTGGTGGGTTGCAGTCCATAGGGTTGCGAAGAGTGGGACACGACTGAGCGACTTAACTTTCACTTTTCACTTTCATGCATTGGAAAAGGAAACGGCAACCCACTCCAGTGTTCTTGCCTGAAGAATCCCAGGGATGGGGGAGCCTAGTGGGCTGCCATCTATGGGGTTGCACAGAGTCGGACACGACTGAAGTGACTTAGTAGCAGCATATAGTCAGTATTACCTGAGTATGTACCTCTCAGTGGTTCATTTCACTGGAAATTTGAAAACAGGACAAAAAGGAAATGAAAGAGAGGGAGGGAAGGATAGATGGAGAGAGAAAATGAGTTGGCTGAGTGTCTTAAATGTTTATATTTACCTTACATCTCATTTGAAAATCTGACTGCCCTGAAATGCCACACATATTTTATCTTCTCAAATTAAAGTTTAAGGCCAAAAGTGATTGTGCTATAGTTTAGAATTGTCTATATTATTTTAAAACTGCCATAACTGATGAAAGATTAGGCTAAGGATTCTAATCCAATCCCCACAGAACCACATTTATAAACCTATGTGGATCTTGCCTTAATCTGGAATGTTGCCATTTGGGGAAGATCTGTGGCAGGAGTACCAATGATTGAAAAAGAAGTCAGGTTCCCAGGCTTAGGGAGCTGTTTGGATTACATAAGAAGGAATGGTGCACTCTAAGCACGTGTCTTAGACATGGACCACTGTGTTGGCCGTGTCATTACACTTCAGTATTAAATGTCCTTATCATCCTTCCTCTCTCACCTATAATCTCCAAGCAGAGTCAGAAGTCCATGATCCATGTAGCTGAGTACGTACAATTTCTAAGAGTTGAGGGACCCTCCACACAGACACTCTCCATGTCACTCAGAGAAAAACCAGCCTCCTATTTCTCAAGTGAAAAACATAAGCCTTCTAAAAAGTTTTTAACTGCATGTTTTCTTAGCAAAAAATAGTTACTCAAGTAGTAATGCTTTAAAGTAGACATCAGATTGGTTCATCCAGGAAAAGATTTTGGTTTTGTTCTGTATTTAATATGCACTTTTGCTTGTTATGATATTAGCTGGCTCATTTCTCCATCTTTTTCAGAGGAAAGGGATAATTGAGTTGGAGCTTGAAGAATAAATAAACCCCATCCAGGGAAGAAAGAAGGTGAGGACATTTCAGGAAAAAGTCTGTGAAAGGTCAGGAAATAAGAAAAAATAATACTGTGTATGTAGCAATGGTGATTTATTCAGTGTGGCTGGAATATATGGGGGCAAGAGGATAAAAGGAAGAGTAGAGAAGGTAGTTTAGGGCATATTCTGAAAAGAAGCATTTGCTCCAAAGAGTGTGAGTTTTATCCTTTATATGATACGTCACTACCGAAGTTTGAAGAAATGAGCAAAAGACAGAACTATTTGCATTGACTTACAAGTTGCTTGTTGAGTCCACATCAGAACTCTCTGGATCACTGCAGATGGTGACTGCAGCCATGAAATTAAAAGATGGTCACTCCTTGGAAGACAAGTTATGACCAACCTAGATAGCATATTCAAAAGCAGAGACATTACTTTGCCGACTAAGGTCTGTCTAGTCAAGGCTATGGTTTTTCCTGTGGTCATGTATGGATGTATGGATGTGAGAGTTGGACTGTGAAGAAGGCTGAGCGCCGAAGAATTGATGCTTTTGAACTGTGGTGTTGGAGAAGACTCTTGAGAGTCCCTTGGACTGCAAGGAGATCCAACCAGTCCATTCTAAAGGAGATCAGCCCTGGGATTTCTTTGGAAGGAATGATGCTAAAGCTGAAGCTCCAGTACTTTGGCCACCTCATGTGAAGAGTTGACTCATTGGAAAAGACTCTGATGCTGGGAGGGATTGGGGGCAGGAGGAGAAGGGGACGACCGAGGATGAGATGGCTGGATGGCATCACGGACTCGATGGACGTGAGTCTGGGTGAACTCCAGAGTTGGTGATGGACAGGGAGGCCTGGCGTGTTGCGATTCATGGGGTCGCAAAGAGTCGGACACGACTGAGCGACTGAACTGAACTGAACTGAACCTCATCTTATTGATCAACAAATGTAGAACCAAAAAGGTGAAGAAATTTATCTAAGGGCACAGAATCAGTGAGTAGCAGACCGAAGGTTTGAATCCAGGTATGTGTGACATAGGAGCTACACAACAACAAATGTGTGCTTCCACCGATTCTGCACTGCGTCACGCTCCTTCCTGCAAGTGACATGATTACTTTGTGTTTTAAAAGCTAATTCCGGATTTGGTGTGGGAGACAATTACAAAGGAAGACATAACTCAGGAAGAAAAGCCAGTTTTATAGCCCAGCAAGAGAGAATCAGGGCAGAAATCAAGGCAATGGGAAGAAGAGGGAGAAAGGACAAGATTCGGGGAATGATTTGCTGTGAGAATAATAAGAGAGAAGAACACGGGTGGTACCTCTGTGGTGTCTAGCCTGGGCCCTTAAAATCACAGCAAAGCCCTTTCCACCTTTGAGGTCTTTCAGCTGCAAATGTGCATCAAACAACTCAGAAGAAGGGAGCCCTGGAGGGAGATTAAGGCATTTGTTTGTAAGAGGCTCCACATGCAAAATAAATTATGTAGAGCTTTCAACAGATAACAGTTTATTCACAATGAACCTACATACGAAGCATTCCACATTTTTTCCCTCAAAGATCTCCAGGACAAAAGCAAAGTCTTGAAAGCCCTCATCCAGACTGAAAACAAAAACCAAGGATGAAGAAACTCAACAGATTTGCAGCAAGCAATTACTCTGAGATTGAAAGCACCTTTTAAAGACAGAAAACAAAACTGGACTGTAGGATCCAGACGAGAGAGTCAGGGCTGTCAGACAGAAACAGAAACTGCCCCAGTGATGAGCAGCAGCAGATGGCATGAAGGGGTGTGATGACCGTGACTCCGCAGCAGGAATTCTGTCTCCTCAGAGGGCAAGCTTGGCCCCTAGCTTGACAGTGGTCCATGTGACCAGTGGAATGTTCTGGTGCTCACTTCTTGTCCATGGAGACAAGAAAGAAGACAAGAAACCTGAAGGTAGCCAGTCATTCCCCTGGAACACTTTTTCCTTCAGTCATTCTTACCTTAACTCCTCAAATAGGTGAGGAGTTTGCCCTTCATTTCTGGAGAGAGATGGAAAAAGGACAGGAATGGAGGGGATTTCAGATATTATCCTATCCTCTCCCCAAACTACCTGTTGCTATTTTAGTCAAACCCAGAAGGTAAAAATTCAGTTTTGTTTTTTTTTAATTCAGGTTAGGTTTAATCAGTAAAACTGGCATTCTTTCCTCTGGTTTTACCTTTCATATTCTGCCTTGAAACCCTCAGCTTGAATTATCCATAGAAACAGATTGTGTCCTATTCTATTGATTTACCTTAAATCTGTCAGTTAATTCAGGCTTACAATTGACCAACTGCGAACAAGTCATGGGTAGAACACGTTCCCATATTCAGTTCAGTTCAGTTCAGTCGCTCAGTCGTGTCCGACTCTGCGACCCCATGAATTGCAGCACGCCAGGCCTCCCTGTCCATCACCAACTCCTGGAGTTCACCCAGACTCACGTCCATCGAGTCCGTGATGCCATCCAGCCATCTCATCCTCTGTCGTCCCCTTCCTAGGATGTTTATTTGGTATGGTTTTGATCATAATTCATACTATCTAAGGAGGTGATTAGAAGTCTCAAAGTTGAGGGGGAAAATAAGCACAAAATACTCCTTGTTCAGGGGTTTCTTAATTCATATTCAGAATTCTAGGCTCCACTGTGTGCCTTTAGAACTGAATAGATGATGGCTTCCTTGATAGACTCACCAATCAGTGATACCTGCTTTGTGCCAAAAGCTTTGCTAGGTTCCAGGGAAACAGAGATGACTAAGATACAGCTCCAGCTAGTGAGAGGCTTTTGGTGCTCTTGGAAAGGAAACAGCAGAAAGAGTGGCAGGCAGATACACTAAGCATTTGGGGAGAAATGAGGAAGAGGGGCAAGAAGACTGTCTAAGAGACACCCTCCCCTGAGCTTTCTCTGGATCCCTGATGAAAACCCACACAGGACTGGCACCCCCACTTCCCCCTGATGGGAGAGACTATGTGGTCCCAACCTGCCAAAAGGCCTCCAGGTGCCGTTAGCTCCGTATGCAACGCCCATGGGCATCCAGTCACATCAAGCATGCCTCCTTCAGCAAGTCCTCTCCCTCCACGGTGACAAGATTGGCTGGATGGTGCATGCCCCTTTCCAGAGTGCCTTTTCAAGAGTGAAAGCAGCCCAGACCTCCTCTCCCCAGATTCTGGGAGGCTAAAAAACCACGTACGTCCTGCCCTTCTGCTCCTGTGGACTTCCTGTGGTCTATCCCAGTCTCCTCTCAGCAGGCAGGAACAATGGGCCATGTGAGCTCAGAGGAGCGACTGGGGATTTTGTCCTGGAGGAAGGATGTGCTTCAGAGAATTGGCAGGTACACAGAAGAGCAGGGGTTAAACTCAGAATAACCCAGGTGACTTTTTGAACTATTACTGGATTAACTGCAACCTCTGAAACTCAAATAAATGCAAATTCTGGCATTACTGAGCTATACCATTAAAGGGCTAGAACAAGTCTGTCCTACTACTTACTAATATTAGTTGGGTCACATCAATATTTTCTTGCTTTCACCATTATTATTGTCCTCAAATAATGATTTCTTTTCCTCTTTCCTTGTATGAGGGTTTGGTAGAGACTGCTTAGATGCTCACCAGTTTTAGGCTTTCTCCATGGATGCCAGGAAAACATTTCCCAGCCCCCTTAAAGTGAAAGGCAAGTATAGAACCTTCTGTGCAGGCTTCCCAGCTGGTGCAGTGGTAAAGAATCTGCCTGCAATGCAGGAGACACAGGAGATGTGGGATGTTAATCCCTGGGTCAGGAAGATCCCCTGGAGAAGGAGATGACAACCCACTCCAGTATTCTTGCCTGGAAAATCCCATGGACAGAGGAGCCTGACGGCCTAAAATCCATGGGGGTCACAAAGAGTTGGACATACTTAGCAACTAAACCACGACCACCATGAATATTTCTATACAGTCAGTATTTGGATATATACTTCTTAGTAGCTCTTTTACTTGAATTCGGCATTTTTTCCCCTTCAACTGCAATTTGATATTTTACCATGTATTATTAGGGCCACAAAACTGAGTTCTGTGGGGTGAACAGAAGGGACAGACACCATTTCCAGAGCTGTCAAGGAGACACGCACGTTGCCTCTTTCTTCCCCAAATGCACTGCCAGAAGCAAAGGACACTGATATTGCAAAGTCACATGGAGGAACTGTCACACTTGAAACAGTGAAGCAAACTGCTTTGGCATCTGTGTGAGTGAAAACTAAAAGCCTCTTAAGACCTGGCAGTGATTTGTTAGAGTAACTAGAGAGTTTTATCCTAATATAAAGACACAGATATATATTTAAGTTTAAGCAATTTCTTTTTCATTTAGAAAGCTACATGGCGCCATCCTGGAAAAAACCACAGCAACGTCTCCACCACAGGGCAGTGTTACTCAGTTCCCACACGAGGCAAAGATTATCTCTCTGACCCTGTGATGTTCTTCAAGATAGAGCT
The DNA here is from genome assembly GCA_006408695.1 of Aepyceros melampus. NCBI lineage: Eukaryota > Metazoa > Chordata > Mammalia > Artiodactyla > Bovidae > Aepyceros > Aepyceros melampus. Next base: position 19,848 of record SJXQ01011279.1, read on the forward strand.
GCCTGGAAGAGGGGATGTAAGCCGTGGATGAGAACAATATGTGAAAAGCTTGTTTCGGACACAACTGAGAACAGAAAATGCCAAAAACAACACAAAAAGCAGGAGGTGACGTCTAAGAAGCAGGAAGAGTATTAGTGATGGAAATTTCTGCAACTGATGAAAACATGAAGGGGAACAAGCTGGCCAGCCCGTGTGTACTTCCAGCTCACTCACTCTGACTCCACTTAGGGCTACAGATACAAATCCTCTGAGGTTTATAGTCAGAGCCAATCACCAAGTAAAAGTCAGGATTCCAAGCAAATGCAGTGTGAGGCCTGGAAAGCAGAGCTGTAGTTAAGCCGGGCATCAGGCAGGAAGTGTGAATTCAGTGCAAACCAGGAAGACTAGGCTGGTGAACTCACCAGGGCCAGTTTCCCTGAGAGACCAAAGAACCACCTACGAAACAATCATCCTAAAAGGAGAGAGTTTCACAATGCACAAATCTCGCTTAAACACAGTGGGGACAGAACAAGATAGAAAGCCCGGAAATAAACCCATGCACCCATGGGTACCTTATTTTTGACAAAGGAGGCAAGAATATACAATGGGGCAAAGACAGCCTCTTCGATAAATGGTGCTGGGAAAACTGGACAGCTACACGTAAAAGAATGAAATTAGAACACTTCCTAACACCGTACACAAAGGTAAACTCAAAATGGATTAAAGACCTAAATGTAAGACCAGAAACTATAAAACTCTTAGAGGAAAACATAGGCAGAACACTTGATGACATAAATCAAAGTAAGATCTTCTATGAGCCACCTCCTGCTGCTGCTGCTGCTAAGTCACTTCAGTCGTGTCCAACTCTGTGTGACCCCATAAAGGGCAGCCTACCAGGCTCCCCAGTCCCTGGGATTCTCCAGGCAAGAACACTGGAGTGGGTTGCCATTTCCTTCTCCAATGGATGAAAGTGAAAAGTGAAAGTGAAGTCACTCAGTCGTGTCCAACTCTTAGCGACCCCATGGACTGCAGCCCACCAGGCTCTTCCGACCATGGGATTTTCCAGGCAAGAGTACTGGAGTGGGGTGCCATTGCCTTCTCCGAGCCACCTCTTAGAGTAATGGAAATAAAACAAAAGTAAACAAGTGGGACCTGATTAAACTTAAGAGCTTTTGCACAGCAAAGGAAACTATAAGCAAGGTGAAAAGACAACCCTCGGAATGGGAGAAAATAATAGCAAATGAAACAACTGACAAGGATTAATTTCCAAAATATATAAGCAATTCATAGAACTCAATGCCAGAAAAACAAACAACCCAATTGAAAAGTAGGGAAAAGACCTAAACAGACATTTCTCCAAAGAAGACATACAGATGGCTAACAAACACATGAAAAGATGTTCGACATCGCTCATTATTAGGGAAATGCAAATCAAAACCACAATGAGATATCACCTCACACCCGTCAGAATGGCCATCATCAAAAGTCTTGGACAATAAATGCCGGAGAGGGTGTGGAGAAAAGGGAACACTCTTGCACTGTTGGTAGGAATGTAAATTGACACTGCCACTGTGGAAGATCGTATGGAGAGTCCTTAAAAAACTAGGAATAAAACCACCATATGACCTACCAATCCCACTCCTAGGCATAAACCTTCAGGAAACCAGGGTTGAAAAAGACAGTGTGTGCCATTGTTCATTGCAGCACTATTTACAATAGCTAGAATGTGGAAGCAACCTAGATGCCCAGTGACAGATGAATGGATAAAGAAGTAGTGGTACAGATACACAATGGAATATTACTCAGCCATAAAAGGAATGCATTTGAGTCAGTTCTGATGAGGTGGATGAACCTAGACAGAGTGAAATGAGACAGGAAGAGAAAGATAAATAGTGTATTCTAATACACATATACAGAATCTAGAAAAATGGTACTGAAGAATTTATTTACAGGGCAGCCATGGAGAAACAGACATAGAGAATAGACCTATGGACATGGGGAGGTGAGGGAGAGGATGAGATGTACGGAAAGAGTAATATGGAAACTTACATTACCATGTGTAAAATAGATAGTCAACGGGAATTTGCTGTATGGCTCAAGAAACTCAAACAGGGGCTCTGTATCAACCTAGAGGGGTGGGATGGGAGGGAGATGGGAGGGAGGTTCAAAAGGGAGGGGATATATGTAAACCTATGGCTGATTCATGTTCAGGTTTGACAGTAAGCAACAAAATTCTGTAAAGCAATTATCTGCGATAAAAAACAAATTGAAAACAAACAAACAGTGGGACAGAGCTGGAGGAGAAAGGTACTTGAGATACACCTGGTGCCTGAGGCTCAGATCGCCCTTTGATGCTGATCCAAAATCTGCAGGAGAGGAGAGAGCATAAGAGTTGTGAGCACTAAATGGGCACCCCCCCTCCACACACACACACACCTCATGAGCATTCTGTAAACCTCTGAGGACACGCATGGGAACAGGGTGTCCTCAAGGGACGCTAAAGCACCCCACGGAGTCGGGAGCAGAGTGCTGACAAGACAGAGCAAATGCTGAGCTGGAAAGAGACCCACCCCCTCTACACCTGGGAGGAGAAGACCTGGGAAAGGGGGTGGTGCTGCAGGAGACATCAGCAGACACACAGTCGCAGTAGCCTAATAGCTTACTGTGTGGTGATCTTGAAGGGCTCAATGTCCTTCCCCACTCAGGTTCCGGGTACTTGAGAAATAGAAAAATAAGAGCAAGGTGGGGCCAAGGTACTGACAGTCAGAGCACAGCACTGGGAGAAAGTCAAACGGGCCGGCTAACTTCACTCTGAGGTTCCATGAGCCTACCACTCCATTACCGGTAGTGTAAGGCGGTGGCACGATCTTCACACGGCGGACGCTCGATGTGGGGAGCAAACACACCCAGGGGTCTCGTCTCAGTTGGGACTCATGTGAAAAGTCAGCCCAGCTCAGAGCTCCTGGAAGTGACTGGGCCTAATCAAGACGAGCTGGGTTCTCTCAGACCATCAGAACATAAGATCAGGCGGGCCCCGCAGCAATCCACTGAGAGATGGAAATGGTCAGCCCAGAACTGAGCCTCAGCAGGAGCTCAGGGTTCTCTCATGACTAATGATGGAGGAAGAAAACCACTTCTGTGCTGGGATAGTATGTAGGTGATAGCTGAAAATGGACTGATTCTGCAATATAGTTCTGCTAAGAGGTGGCCTCAAAAGGGAGCAGCAAGTGGAAACCCTCCCCAGGTGCAGAATCAGGGACAACACACCCGCTCATCCACTTCGTATGGAAAGAAAAGTGACCTGAGGTTAGGATCGATATTGAGTCATGGGAAGTGGTGAACAGCTTGGCTGGTGAACTTGGCCTGGAAGGAGAGAGACTGGATAGTTGGGAATAAAATGGTCTTGAGAAGATGCACGTGGGTGGACCTATCAGAGAAGTCAAAAGCATGCAAGTCTTTATATTACACAGCAACATTCACCGCACAGAAGACAAGAACAACCAAGCAGGCAGAATAACTATGCCAGCTGACCCAGGCAGCCTCGGTCATCAGCCAGCCCTGTGGGGTTCATGAGCAGAACAGCCATGTGGTAGAGATGGCTGGCCCAAGAGAAGGGACTTCCACCTCTGCAAGCCACTCTGGCTACTGCCCTTGCCAAAGTCCAACCATCAAGAAAAAGAAATCAAGACTTCCCTGGTAGCTCAGCAGTTGAGAATCCACCTGCCAATGTGAGGGAAACAGGTTCAACCCTGCTCCAAGAAGACACATATCACGGGACAACTAAAGCCATGTTGCCCCAACTACCGAAGCCTGCAGGCCCAGGGCCCATGCTCTGAGACAAGAGACACCACTATAACAAGAAGCCCAGGCTCCACAACTGGAGGGCAGCCCCCTCTCGCCACAACTGGAGAAAGCCCACACAAACGAAACCCCAGCACAGCCAAAAATAAATATATTTTTTAGAAAATGAGAGCCATACCCCAAATAGATTTTCAAAAAAGAAAAAGAAATCAATGTTCAACAAATGAAATCTCAAAGAGAACAATCGACCATGGCAAGTTGATTACACTGGACCCCTCCCACTCTTAAGAAGCAGTGACTCATCTTGACTTGAATCAACATATATGGGGGTATAGGTCTGCCTTTCCTGTCAGAAGGTCTCATGGAATGGTCTTACTATGCACAGCTGAGGCTCCACTGTGAGATGATAGCCTTCAAGGAAGGTGTGTCATCCCCTAGAATAAACAAACTGTACCCTTCCTCATGACCATTACACGGTGCTGTGGAATCCATGGGTCTGGGAACCAAAGGGCCAGAATAGGAGTGTCCACATTTGCTACCAGTGCAGCAGGCAGGCCTGGGAGAGGTGTGGTGACATGGAAATCAGACCCCTGGACACCTCCCACATAAGGCACCAACATCATCAGAAGACCTGACCAAAGTGAGAGGAATCTAGGATGAGTAATGGAAGAGAAAGGGCCAAGTGTGGTCTCTAGACCAAGTGCAGTGATGGTTGGTGGAGTTATCCATCCCACTGACTTGCCTCTGAGAAGTCTCCCCAAGAAAACTTCCAGAACCTGGGCAGCTATTCCTGGATGTGGGTGAACACTCCATGTGAAGCAATTATAAGTGGGTGACGCAAGGGGCAGATGGTAGAGGATACTGTAAGGGCAAAACCCCTTCAGACCTGAGGCGCTCTCTTCCAGCACTGGGAGTTAGGGTGGCTGACAGTTCACTGGTGCTTCCTCTCCAGGAACTGCCCTCATCCACCGGAAGCAGCCTGGCCAGGTTTATGGCTACTTTTGGACGCAAACCACAGTCAAGGACTGGTCAGTGCAGGATCAAAATGTCTTGCTTCAACTGGGTCACACAGGAAGGGATACTTTACCTCCAAAACTCCTGCAAGGATCAGCTGAGATCTCTATCTCATCTACATCAAATGTTTAAGATTTATAAGCCATCTCCTTCTAAAAAGGAACTGAATCGAGTTATACCATTTGCAAGTCATTGTATTAAATTCCAAATTAAATTGGAAATTTAATTTAATTTAAATTCCAAATTAATTGGAAATTCCAAATTAAAATGAAACAAGGCCAAACTATTTAAAAGGAATATCAGTTCATCATTTACAGCAAATATTTATTAAAACTATTCTGCAAATAAGGTACTGGGGGAGGTGCTGTGCCCAACAGGTACATACTGTGCCATCAAGTATGTTCACAGCTTGATCTAGAGATGGCACCTGCGTGAAAGAGTGCAAGGTAGGCAAATAAGAACCTTTCAGTATTCCCAGCCCTAACATGCACCATTACTTTGGCTATAGAACAGCACCATGAGAAAGAGCTGATACTGTTCTTACTTTGTAGACAGCAAACCAAAGTTTAGCAGGGCAAGTGATTTCCCCAAGACGACAGAATTACTTTTCACTTTAAATCCAATTGTCTTTTCACCACATTATGATAAATGTTTGTGTGGATGATGGTATTATCCAAAAAGATAATACATTTTCTCAGTCATCACCGAAACACCTCAAAAAGACATCCATTTTACAATTTTAACCATTTTGAGAATTTGTTTATCTTGCTTAGTATCCTGTATTCCTTTTTAAAGTATTTAAAAAAATATTCAATGGCATAACATTGGGTACTATCTGCTAAGTGATCTTTCGAGCTTCATAAGATTAGAATGATGGCTTGACTGTTTGCTGACTCACACCCTAGGTATTTTCACTATTATGAAATTGCTACTTCACAGAAGGGTGCTCACATAATAGTAATAGAAACTGTAAAATAAAGAGTACAGATTCTATTTTCAGGTTAGGCTTTTAGCCAAGGACCCTGTGGAGAAAGATGAGTCATCAAATGGGAAAGCCTGGCCCGACTTCCTAAGAGAAGGAAACAGAGTAGAAAATGACAAGGAAGAAAAGGAACAGCAAGAGGCCTGCTTCCTCTGGACTAGGCTATGGAGAAGTGTAACTGAGGCCGACTTGAGGCGAGGGAGAGACACAGGGAGAGCTGCCAGAGGGCCCAGGTTGACCAGAAGTTGAGGTGCCTTCCCTTGAATGCCGGAAAGTCGCTCAGTCGTGTCTGACTCTTTGCAACCCCATGGACTGTACAGTCCGTGGAATTCTCCAGGCCAGAATACTGGAGTGGGTAGCCTTTCCTTCTCCAGGGGATCTTCCTAACCCAGAAACTGAACCCAGGTCTCCTGCATTGCAGGCGGATTCTTTACCAGCTGAGCCATAAGAGAAGTCCAACAATACTGGAGTGGGTAGCCTATCCCTTCGCCAGGAGATCTTTCCAACTCAGGAATTCAACCAGGGTCTCCTGCATTGCAGGCAGATTCTTTACCAGCTGAGCCACAAGAGAAGTCCAAGAATACTGGAGTAGTTAGCCTATCCCTTCCCCAGCAGATCTTCCCGACCCAGGAATCAAACCGGGGTCTCCCACATAAATGACTGAGGGTGCTCACTAGGAAAACCAGCGAAGCACCTGGAGCAGAGAGACAATGCAATGAGGCAAAAGAGAGACGCTGTTAACACAACTGCTGAACAGGACAGAGACTTGGGCAGGACGGTGAGAAACCCCAGAGAGAGGACCGCGATGAGTTTTGTGAAGTGCACTTTCCACAGAGGTGCCACCCTGAGAGGTAAAGCTGCAAACACAGAAAACCTAGAGCATCATTTTGCCTTACTGGTCAAAGCTTTGTGGTCAGGTTTGTCGAGTTCTAAAGCTGCCTTACCTCAAAGCTGATGAGAGCCTTCTGGTTCTGACCTAGGAGGCAGGAAGAGGATAGGAGCTGAGTAAGGGAGTCAAGTAAGGCAGGAAAATGCAGACCAAAAACAAGAAAAGAGAAAGCCTAATGACCCGCCCTCTGACCCCTCATCATGAACGGACAAAGGTGGACCAACATGGACCAAACAGCAAGTGCGGACGATTTTCCTTTTTCTCTGCTTTCTTCTCTCTCTCTGAATGCTGAGGCCCCAGGACTTAGAAACCACTTGGAAGTAGGCGTGCATTCAAAGTAACTTGATTTTTATTGTTATTTCCTTTTGTTAACTTGCTATATTTGAATTTATCACCAAAAAAAAATCTGTTTTACCTGAAATAATAAGAAATCCTCAGAATGGATTCTTGACATTTCCTTTTGAGGACTTCAATGCAATCTTTCCACAAGAAATTAAGTGCGTGTCATAAGCAGGGCAATTTACTAGGCATATTAAAAGAAAATCATAGGACAAATGTTTCTGGAATCAAAAATATCTTTAGATGAGGTAAATTCTTTCTGTGTTATCAGAAGGCAAAGACAAGATCTCAGGAGGGTTAATAATACAGAAGTTCATTTCTCAGCCATGAAAAGTCCACTTTTGTTTGTTTAGGGTGGGGCCAAGAAGCAGTATGAGAATATTAGTCCGGATTCTGTTGACTAGAACTAATCACATAGCCTCAGGAGGGGGTTAGGAAATGCAGTCCCTGGAAGGACAGCCACTTCCTAATGATAAATATATTCTATTAAAAGTGAAATATGAATATATAGCAGACAGCCAGCTGTTTCTGCCTCAAAATTTTTAAAGTATGGAGAGGCATGTGACCCATAAACAGACATTTCAATACAGAATCCTCCTATGGGCAAAATCTCCAAGAAGTCTTTCCATGTAAGAAATGAAAGTGTACTTATATCTATGCCACTACTTTCAGTAACTGTTGCTAATAACAGAAACTGTTTAACTCGGTTTACCCAATATTTCTCTTATAAAAAGCAATTCTATTTGCAACATACCCCATCTGCAAGTCACCTAAGTACTTAAAACATTTCATTCCAACCCAAGAAGGCAACTAAATATCTCATCAATAAGCCTGAAAATAAAAGTGAAAGTTAGTGACTCAGTTGAGTCCGACTCTGCAGCTCCATGAATTGTAGCCCGCTAGGCTCCTCTGTCCATGAAATTCTCCAGGCAAGAATACTGGAGTGAGTTGCCATTTCCTTCTCCAGGGGATCTTCCCAACCCAGGGATCAAACCTGGATCTCCAGGACTGCAAGCACATTCTTTACCTTCTGAGCCACCAAGTGCTTTCATTCCTTTAATAAACTTTATTAATGTGCCAAATTCCACATATTGTATGGGGATTGGTGGTAGCCTTACCCCTTTATAGAATAACTTCACTTTTTTTCTTTTTTGCCACCCAGCTCTCACCATTCCTTCAAAATCCAGCTCATTTCATTCTTTCCATCAAGCCCTCTTAAAACGAATATGATTTCAGTCAATTTGTTGTATTCTGAATTTCTATACTACTTTCTATCTCCACCCTGCCCTAGGCAATAGGGACTTTGTGTCCCTTCTACTTTAGCTTAAATCAGTGTTTTTTCCTAAGTTTCTATCTCCTACAGAAGTTCCCAAAGAGAAGAGTCCATGTGTTAAATTATGTTTTTAATCTTTACTTCTCTAAGCCAGGATGAAATGATGGTCGTGGTGGAGAACACTGGCTATTTGGCAGAACCTGTCCTCCCTTCCTCGTGTGCAGGCTGTGCTGCCAAGCTCAGCCCCCTGCAGTGGGCTGCGAGTGAGCTGACGTGCCCCCTGATGCCCAGGCCACAGAGCGCAGATGGTCCTGCTTCTTCACGCCACTCTCCCTGGCTGGGACCCCACCTGCACCCACTCAGCTTTCAGTCTGCAGATGGTGACCATGTCCCAGAGGAGGCCACAATCCTTCCAGCCTGGGTCCCTGGATGACCCTGAGAAGTAGCAGAGATCCACCTGCCCTGATTCCTGAGGGAGACATTTTGTTACTGAGTCCAAGCTCACTCTGCTTGCCACATGACCAGACAATGAATCCCAGAGACAAGGTGCTGAGGCAAGGAATATGACTTTATCCAGAAAGCTGGCTGACCAAGAAGAAGATGGACTAATGTCATGCAATAACCATCTTACGTGGGTCTGGATGCCAGATTCTTGTATAGATCAGAGATGGGGGGTGGTGAGGAACCAAAGGAAAAAGGTCGTCAATCTGACAAACATCTCCTAGAATGCCAAGCCTCCTGAAGGGGGATGTGTTCACTTCTTCCTTCCTGCTATCTCAGGTGGACAGGGTTCTGAACAAAAGCACTTTAACAGTCAGGTGGATGGAAAGAGGCAGGGTTCTCTGAAGCAGGCCATCATGCATGACTGTAATAACAAAAGCAATGAAAATCAAGTCAAAGAAAGTTTCCCACATGGAATCAGAACTGGCTTCTTCTCTGCAAGTTTCACCATGCCTTTGGAGTCTCTTTGTTTGTAACTGGTACCCTAGCTAATACACTAATATATTTATTATCACTAAGTCAGTTTCAGGTGAACAAGGATATTCACCTCCTTGGCCCTCGGGTCTGGTTAGGTTGGGCTTGGAGTGGCCAAAGTCCCAGAGCTGGTCTGTCACCTCAACAGTTGAAGTCTCCAAGCAGTAATCATGCTGGTATGGACACATTTTATCATTTCCTAACAGATATGCCACTGTGTGAAAAGATCAGGAAAGTATTAATTTCATTTTCTAAACATGTCTCCCCCCCACCCAGTTCTTAAGCTGCTGTTTAAAATGACTGTTTCCATTTTTATACTTTATATTTTTACATCATTTACCCTCCTCAGTGACATGCCTGTGGCCTCATGCCAGACGTTGTATATTAAAACAACAAAACACCAGCTGAAGAGATGGACAAAATACTAGCTGAAAGCTACTTCCTGCTTTTAAATGGCTTCCTCATCTTTCGTTTTCCCTCTTTCATGCATGAGCCACATGCAGCAGGACAGATACTCCTTTTGACTAAAATTGGAAACTGAAAAGACCCTCCATTACCCATTTCCCTTTCAGAGGAGCTCCTTGGAAACCACAAAGGGAGGTTTTGTGACTCCTCCTGTGGGCAAAACTCAGGCCCTTCCTTCCACATTCTTCCTGCTTCTTATGGTTCAGAGCCTTGTCGTAGCACCCATGGTTTCTATTTTTCTCCTGGGTGTTTGTTCATCAAGTTTCTGAGGTGGGATGATGCTGTATCTCCACCGGATTCTCTTTCAAACAGGAATCTCCTTGGCCTGGGTTACTTTACTTTTGCGTTTTTCAAAATGGACTGATATCCTGGTCTTTATAACATCATTACAGGAAAAAAAATTTCCAATTACAAATGAAGTTTGAATACATTCCAGAAAAATACCGGACTAAAACAACTTTAGTCACATGTCCCCAAAGCTAAATCTATGCTTTTAGATGTATGCTAAAAGGAACATCATTGACAAAATGGAGTATCTTCCTGTAATACACTGGGTACAAATCTGGAGAATATTCATAAAAATCTCTGAGGGCTCCTGACCATCCTGAAAGAATATCATTCTATCAAACAAGGACCCTTAAATGTCTGTCTCACTCCAGTGGTGTCTGGGAGGAAGTCACAAGAAGGGAAAGCAGTGTAAGTGGGCTTCTGTCCAGCTAAATGCTCCCTCATCTACTGTGAGAGAGGAAAACAAAGTCTCTCCAGACTCAGAGAACGTCAGATGGCGTTCTGTCTAATCCTCTCTTCCTGTTTAAGGATTATGAAGCCCCAGTACAAAAAAGATCAGGATTTTTAAGTTTTCCGTTTATGCCCTGGAGCCTGGCTCAGATCTGAGAGTTCTCAAAACTAAAGCGGGTGCATACAAATGTAACTTGTTAATATTTCAGCACACTTCAGACAATGCCTCAGTAATTCTTCAGTAATACAGTGCTACAGGCTGTTCTGTTTTTGTTTGATGGATTAGAACTCAGCCGTTTACCATGCACACAAGTTATTATCCATAAGCAGCAAATCTATGGCCTACAAAGCTTCTCAAGATAAAACAGGAAGTGCCAATAACAGCAGATGAATATTCTGTTATTTAACAACTCAGCAGCCTCTACTGTGTGTCCAGCAATGGCCCATCCACACACTAGCATCAGGTGATCACCGATCCTGACTGCACAGCACAGCCAGCCTGCTAATTCATCTCTGACATATTCCCTATTATGCTGTTAGCAAACATTTGGTGAGCTACCATACTCAAAGCTGGAAAACAGCAACATTCCACTAGATACTTTCAGAAAATTGCTACCAGTAATCTGACTGTGTTGAAGTAGACCGAATAAACTGAGAACCATTTATCTTGCCTTTCCCTTTCCTCTCATCCTTACTCCAACTTTCCATCATTTCTCAGCTTTCTCTACACCTGCCCTTACTCTTAACCAGCACCTATTTTGATTCATTAGAAAAACATTTTCATTTCCCCAGTGTTGAACTGTCTACCTCCAGAGCATTAACAGTTACTTGTTTCTCAAAATGACTTCTGGCATCTACACCCAAACACTCACTGTTAGTGAAAAATCATCCAGACCTTTTGTGGTCGATTTACCCAAAACACAGCCTTATGTAGAGTTGACAACATGTATTTCTATAATTTATTTAAAGGCTAATGCTTGGACTGTAATATTTTTGTAATATCTTTTGCATCTCCACTCTCTGTTATTCTGGATAAATTTGCATGTTTGCTGAATGAATGAAAACAACAATCTGTCAATAAGCTCAAACAACAGTGTTCACCATTATACTCTGTGCAGGGAATATAAAGGTTCCGAAAAAAAACTTCCCTCTGGGTAACTGAGAGAACAGAGAAGAGGAAAACACTTCTATTTCGGTTTGGGACAGCTTTCCATGGAACAGGAAACAGTCCATCTTAACCTGGATATTATCTGAAAGTATAATCTTAGGTTCCATCATTTTCATCACTTGCAATAAATATGTACCCTTTTCACTAGTTAGTCTTGGTACTTAACACGTGATTTTTAAAAAGTCAGTATTTTCCTTAGGATAAATTAGAATCTAAGGACACAGGTGTCAGAAGGAATATAGGATGATCCAGCTATCCCACATTTGGGCATTTACCCAAAGAATATGAAAACACTATTTTAAGAAGGTACAAGGAGATTGAACCAATCAACCCTAAAGGAAATCAACTCTGAATATTTATTGGAAGGGCTGATGCAGAAGCTGAAGTTCCAATATTTTGGCCACCTGATGTGAAGAGCTAATTCACTGAAAAAAGACTCTGATGCTAGGAAAGACTGAAGACAAAAGGAGAAGGGGGATAAGATGGTTAGATAGCATCACTGACTCAACTGACATGAATTTGAGCAAAATCTGAGAGATAGTGGAGGACAGAGGAGCTTGGCATGCTGCAGTCCATGGGGTCACAAAGAGTCAGATACAACTTAGCAACTGAAAAACAATAAATATGCACCCCATATTCATTGCAGCACCATTTATAATAGCCAAGATGCTGAAATCTAAATGCCTTCCAATGAATGAATTGATAAAGAAGATATTTTACATATGCACACGTACACACACAATGAAATACTGCTGCTGCTGCTGCTGCTAAGTCTCTTCAGTCGTGTCTGACTCTGTGCGATCCCAGAGACAGCAGCCTACCAGGCTCCCTCATCCCTGGGATTCTCCAGGCAAGAACACTGGAGTGGGTTGCCATTTCCTTCTCCAATGCATGAAAGTGAAAAGTGAAAGGGAAGTCACTCAGTCATGTCCAACTCTTAGCGACCCCATGGACTGCAGCCCACCAGGCTCCTCAGTCCATGGGATTTTCCAGGCAAGAGTACTGGAGTGAGGTGCCATTGCCTTCTCCTACTGAGTCATTAAAAAGATGAAATGTTGCCAGTTGCAACAACATGGATTGACCTTGAGGTATGGTGCTAAACGAAATAAGTCAGAGTAGAGAGACAAATACATATGATTTTACTCATAAGTAGAATATAAAAAATAAAATAAACAAAATAAATGAACAGACCAAACAAAGATAGAGAACAAAACAGTAGCTACCAGAGGGGAAGAGGAAGGAGGGCAGAAAGGGTGAAGAGGATTGATGGCACAGTGAGGGGTAGAACTGAAATTTTTGGAAGTAAGCCTACTGCAGGGTAAATAGAAGTAGAAACATAACAATATATACACAAAATACATGAAAGTTTTAAGATCAATATTACCTCAATAAAAAATAAATCTAAAATATGCAAAAAAAATTTTTTTAAAGATGTTCCATAGTGGAAACAGAGAAAGTTGCTATAACTCTTCCAAGCAACTAACAGCTCTAAATGCAGAAGAGAGAGACAGGAGAAAGGAAGGAAGGCAGTGCGGCACCAAGGCATGCTGGCTGTCTTCTGCCTCATCCTATGCTGACTTGTCAGGATGTAAATCCCTTTATTTCATCCAGTTTTCCAGACACATGTATACAGTTGCTGCTTTTAAAAATTTTCTGCAAGATCAAACCAGTCAATCCTAAAGGAAATCAACCCTGAATATTCATGGGAAGGACTGATGCAGAAGCTGGAAGGAACTCCAATACTTTGGCCACCCGATAAGAAGAGCCAACTCATAGAAAAGACCCTGATGCTGGGAAAGATTGAAGTCAGGAGGAGAAGGGGATGACAGAGGATGAGATGGTTGGATGGCATCACTGACTCAATGGAAATGAGTTTAAGCAAACTCCAGGAGTTGGTGATGGACAGGGAGGCCTGGCGTGCTGCAGTGCATGGGGTGGCAAAGAGTCGGATGTGACTGAGCAACTGAACAACAACAACGATGTTTACTTACTTGCCTGATAAAAGTTTTGTGTTAATGGAGACAATATTTTGTTCTTGCTGCTAATCTAGTGAGAAGTCTGAGCATGTTTGCACTGAGGGTCTAACGCATAAGCAAAGCCTACTAAGAACAGAGAAAAGAAACTTAGGAGGCAGTGGAAATTATGCAGTATAAGCTCTCCAACTTCATCATCCTCAGAATTCACAGGAAACTCAATGTGGTTTTTGGATTGCACAGGCTATACAGTTTGAGTTTCAGGAACATTTTTTACCAAGAATTCAGAGAGAGAAAGGAAAGTCCCTACAGAGGTGTGATTTGCACTTGGTTTCTCAGAATGAACTCTCTAATGTGAAATAAATTGTTAAAAGATTGTTTCAGAGAAATATCTAAATTGATGCATAGAAATTTTACTAAATTAGACTTGGAGCTAGTCTTGATTTTTAGCCTGTATTCATCCTCACATTGAAAGGCAATTAGAAAATATGTCTAAGAAAAGTTGAAGTTTTTGGTTGATTTACAGGGAACTCTTTCAAGTGATGAGTGAGTGATAGTTACTCAGTTGTGTCTGACTCTTTGCAATCACATGGATTGTAGCCTGCCAGGCTCCTCTGTCCATGGATTTCTCCAGGCAAGAATTCTGGAGTGGGTTGCCATTCCTTCCCTGGTTTCAAGTAATGAGGCCAGGCCTTTATTTGCTATGAGATGTTTCTGAGTCAGTGAGTGATTGTGAAGTGGTAGGAAGAAAAGAAAACTGAAATCTTAATAAAATGGTGTATTTTTCAACAATGTATTATGAAGTGTAGATTTCTTAGAAGTATTTGCCATAGTACTACTTGAAAGGATACATTTTTAAAATTTTTTGCTGAAATCAAAACATTACTTTTGATGTTTCAGAATTCTATGGTTCCTCTTGAAGATTTCAGACCCACAAATTCTAATTGGAGATTTAATGGAACAAACCATGAAGAGAGTCCTTTACATAAAGAAGGAAAGATGAGAGGGAGGGAGGGACAGAGGAAGGAAAACTGCTTATTTTATTATTTCAGCAATTTTCTTCATATCACAAAGTTGACCGTGATGATTAGCTTTCTATGCCAACTTGCCTGGGTTGTAACTGGTTATCCAGTTATTCAATAAAATATTAATCTAGGACTGCTGTGAAAGGCATTTTGTGTATATGGTTAACACTCACGGTCAGTCAACTCTAAGGAAAGGAGATTATCCTTGCTACTGTGGGTGGGCCTCATTCAATCAGTTGAAAGGCCTTATGAGCAAAATCCAGATTTCCCTGGGAGAGAAGAAATTCTTCCTCAAAACTACAGAATTAGATCCTTAGCTCCTACCCAAGGGTTTTCAGTTTTCCGGAAGAAAAATGAAAAGATTATCGTGATTTATGTCAAACTCAGACCATTAGTGGTTTTTCCCCAGGTTTGTAACATCTTATGGAAAAAAACAAATGAATCTTTTGGCCAACCCAATAGTTTGGCTTCTTAATCACTGTACAGTTACACCATTCTATGGAGACAATAGGAAAATTAAGGGCAAGGCTGGAGTTTGTCACCACCTATATGACCTTGACAAGTCACTTAACATCTCTGAGCCTCAGGGTTCTCAATTATCGAATGAGAACACCTCACTGACAAGGAGTATGTGTGCATGTGAGTGTGTGAGTGTGTGTGTGTGTGTGTGTGAGTGTGTGTGTAGGATAAAGTACTGATAGTAAAGCTTGCAGTTCAGTGTCTATGGAAAGTTAGCCAATAAATGGTGACTGGATTTGATATAGTTGACATTTTAAAGTTACACATCTCTGAGGTGACAAGTTCCTTAAGCAAAATAACCATTACGTTAAATAATACTTCCTCATATTTATCAAAGCACACCTCTAACAGGAACTTCCTGTCTTTCAGGATGAATTTTGGAATATGCTCAGAACACTAGTTTATCCAAAAGAAAATCCTCAACATGTGGTGGTTACACTATAAAGAGAAATTTCCAGGATAGAAATAGAAATACATAGTTAATATATGTCTATAATTTATAAATATAAATAATAAGTATCTACAGACTCATGAGAATCATAGGCTATTAGATCTGGAAGAAGTATGGGAGATCATCTAGGTCTTACTTTATAAAAGTTTAGAAAAGTAAAATAAGTTCTCCAAAGGCACAGATTCCTCTAGCTATGACAAACATAGGTCCATATGGTCAAAGCTATGGTGTTTCCTGTAGTCATATACAAATGTGAGGGTTGGAACATAAAAAAGGCTGAGTGCCAAAGAACTGATCCTTAAGAACTGTGGTGCTGGAAAAGACTCTTGAGAGTCTCTTGGACTGCAAGGATATCCAACCAGTCCATCCTAAAGGAAATCAGTCCTGAATATTCATTGGAAGGACTGATGCTGAAGCTGAAGCTCCAGTACTTTGGCCACCTGATGTGAAGAACCGACTCATTAGAAAAGACCCTGATGCTGGGAAAGATTGAGGGCCAGAGGAGAAGGGGATGACAGAGGATGAGACGGTTAGATGGCATCACTGACTCAATGGACATGAGTTGAGCAAACTCTGGGAGATAGTGAAGGACAGGGAAGCCTGGTGTGCTGCAGTCCATGAAATCACAAAGAATCAGACACAACTGAGTGACTGAACAACTCATAGTTTATCTCCATACTTTAAGATTGTTCAAGGGGATAAACGCTATTCCCAAAACAAATCCTAATTCTTAGACTCTTTCTGCAAAAATAAAAAGGACAATGATTTTTCCTCTAACATGACTCAGGTTTATTAATAAACATCTCGGGTTATCTGGCTGTGAAGCCAGTGTGTCAGGCACTACGCCAAGTGCTTTGCTGAAGCTTTCTCATTTAATCTTCACAGGCAGCCCTTTAAGGTATGTGCTTTTATTTTCACCATCACCCAGATGGGCCAATGGCTCAGTGAGGTGAGGCGGTATGGACAATCTCTCACTGCTACCAAGTGGGAAGACCAGATCTGAAGCTAGTCAGCCTGACTCCAGGCTAGAGTCACATAATCAGGAAAAACCACCCCCCGGGTTTTGTGAACAGCTCACAGACTCCAATAGGCACAGCTGGGAGGGACTTTGAGGGACGATTATCTGGACCCTCTGGTTACACAGCTGAGGAATGCAAGGCTGAGAGGGACACAGGGTTTGCTCAAGCCCACCTGACTCACCAGAAACAAAGGAGACTGAAACTCAGTTTTCAGGGATTTCAGGCAGGTGTTCTTTTCAGTGTGGTTTCACTCCCTTCTGTATTTTGATTATTAAAGTCTAACTTTATTTGAAAATAATCCCAAAAGGAGAAATTTTCATCATTAAGCCCGTGGCCTCCAGCGGCCAGGGAGCCTCTTCTGAAAGCCTCATGGGAAAATCCAGAGCAGAAGAAAATGACAGCGGAGCAGCCATGAGACAAAAGCTCACAAATTGTCACCTGAAGATGATAAGCAGCACTTTGGCCACTAAATGACATAACCACAAACACTGTGACCCTCTTCCTTCTTCCTGTGGTTATTCAGAAGGTGAGAAAGCACCAACCTTTGGGAAACTTCTGGAAAAAAAAAAAAGATGCTAGATGAGGCATGCTTTTCTCCTGAGTTTATTTTAAAACTCAAAGATGGTGATAGGTTTTTGAAGGGTATTAACCACCCTCTTTCCTTCTCAAACAGTATTTTACTTCCACCCACTCAACACTTTTTTAGAAGTAAGACCACTTAGTCACGGAAGAAAAGGAAGTAACCAAGATTGGCAGTTGGTTACTTGTTTCATGTGTTAAAGAGTCTGAGTGACTTCAACAGAGATACAAATTTGCAGCTGAAAACGTTACTATGGTTCGGAGTTTCCTTCCTCCAACGCTGCACCTGAAGAAAAACTCTCCCTGTGAGACCTTGCACACAAACCACCTGGCAGCTTCTAGAACTGATGCAGCAAGGAGCACTCCTCATGGAGGACGGGGACTAGGGGCTGGGAAGTCCACTTCATTTATGTAGAATAGTGATTAAAAGTCTGACTCCCTACATCTCCTGCCAATGGGTCCCACTGCTGTATGCACCCATGGGGTCCTGCACCTCCTCCTGGCGTTCACCTCAATGCATTTCAAGTGTTACAAGCTGTCACTGTTTTCAGGCAGGAGCTGTTCCTGTCTTATTCCTCCCTTTCCACAGCATCCAGCAATAGATGCCCAAGAAATCTTTCACGATTTCATGTTAATGATTGTGGTATATTCCCTAGACATTTGCAGAATAAATCAAGTTACTTTTCACATGCAAGATACTTAACAGACCTCCTCTTCTCCAGAATTAACAATTCCATGTCCTGTGGCAACTTGTCCTGACAGGTCCTATTACACGTTCCATTGGAGTCATGGTACCCAACATCTGCTTCAGTGGGTCTAAAAAATGTTACAAAGACCCAGAGCAGGGAATTCTAGCAAAACACAAGGAAACTAACTGTTCTCTCCTTTGAGTCCTCTTCACCTCTGTCAGGGTGTATCCTCTCCTTATTTAATCACATGACATTTTTGGATTATGTTACATTGTTTCTGTTCATTGTCATGTAAAAAACAATTGAAAGAAATACATCCTATTAGTTGAATCTAAATATAACCCCACTCCAATACTCTTGCCTGGAAAATCCCGTGGATGGAGGAGCCTGGTAGGCTGAAGTC
Source organism: Aepyceros melampus (assembly GCA_006408695.1). Classification (NCBI taxonomy): domain Eukaryota; kingdom Metazoa; phylum Chordata; class Mammalia; order Artiodactyla; family Bovidae; genus Aepyceros; species Aepyceros melampus. The sequence goes on from SJXQ01011279.1 coordinate 38,129, forward strand.
CATGGGGTCGCTAAGAGTCGGACATGACTGAGCAACTTCACTTTCACTTTTCACTTTCATGCATTGGAGAAGGAAATGGCAACCCACTCCAGTGTTCTTGCCTGGAGAATCCCGGGGACGAGGGAGCTTGATGGGCTGCCATCAATAGGGTCGCACAGAGTCGGCCACGACTGAAGTGACTTAGCAGTAGCAGCAGCATAAGCTTTAAGTGTACGTCTGCTAACTTTTTCCTGTTCCTATTCCATGTTACTAAGAGCACTGTTTACACTTATTCTCTCGTTTCCCTCTTCAGATGCCCCTGTCCTCCCCTCACTGTCAAAAGTGTTAGTGTCCTATGTACCTGAAAAGGACTAGAACTGAAGGAAGTGCTCATGCTGACAACAGAGACAATTCTTTTACATTTGTCTCTAACTTGAGAGAAATTAGTCCCTAACTATGCCCAGCATGGATTTGACCACAGTCCTGTGTACAAGGCTCCCTGGTAATGCCAGCTTGGCAGGAAGCATCACTATCTTCCTCCCTCAAAGAGTCCATCCTTCCACTCAGTATGATCCTCCCCACCCTACATAAACTCATAGATGAGGAATATAAACGCCAAAAAGTTGAAACTGTTTATACATGATAGCCAAGCAGGTGTTTTCAAATCCATGCTAACCACTTTCCTACAGAGCTACATTACTTTTTAATACCCACTGTGTTCCAGGTTTCCCCATCAAAGCTTCACATTAGAACTGATGCTTATTTTTCACTATTTCCTCTCCTCATTCCCTCTATACTATCTATTACTCAGCCCCTGCATGTCATGCTCTGAAGTGTCAGTAAGATTTTTCTTTTTGTTCATAGTCCAGGCTCAATTTATTCACTTTACTTAAAGAAACACTGATGAAATTCTTACCCTGTGCCAGGCAATATATTTATAGGTGTTAGAAATATGATTAATTTATCTATATCCCCATCTCACTCTAGAAAGTAATATAAATCATATATAAGTTCAAAAGAGAGAGTGTAAGAAAAGAGAGAATAAAGGTAGAAAGGAAGGGAAGGAGGGAGAGATGATATTAAAATAGGAGCAAATGGCAGAAAATTAAGACCAAGGCCATAAAATGGAATCAGGAATTAGGTTTTAAGTCCATCCCATGAAGATCTGTAAATTTCCTACAGTTGGATCAGAGTTAACTTGAAGTCAAGGCAAAATGGGAAAACGTGATCAATTTCACAATCAAAAGATCTAACATTAAAAGAACACACACACACACACAACTAGAATTGCTCAGAAGTACCATTCTTCTTGGTCCTAAGAGCAGAAAAGCATTTTTTCTCAAGTATCCACATAGAAATAGAGATGATTAAGTATCCTTCCTCTTTGCAAAAACAAAAATGATACTGTGAGTTCCTCTCCAACGACTTTTTTATTTATTTTTCCTTTCTCCCAGGCATTCTGTTTTGACTCACTTCCTGTTCACTTTCAACCCACTGCATTGAAACTTCTATCCTCATGACTTCTTTGAAACTGCCTGACAACTTAACGTTAACCTGTCCTGTGACTTCATACTCATCCTGCTCAATCTCCCTTTTCCCATCACTCCAGGCTATGACCAGAGCAGTTCACACAGAGAATTACCTTGATGTGTCTGCTCCCGTGAAGAACCCATTGAAGACCAACCTCATCACACCCTAACTCTTCTCCCAGTTTCCAAGGTGTTCACATCCAGCTTTATCTCCCACACTAGAGCTCACATCCTCAAATCCAATCAAGAAAAATGGTATGGTTGACCCCAACCCCTATATCTCTCTCATCTTTGAAGGATTCCTTCAAAGGATCCTACTCACAGGTTGAACCCTGCCTCCAGGCTCTAAGAAACCCACACTTCATACAAGGGGACTTGCAGACTCCATTGTGGTACGTTGGCCTGGTCTTGCTGCTTACATCCACTCTGTCAAGAGCACTTCTCATGTTTTCTTCTGACCACTAGCACCCCATCCTGCCTCAGTTTTCTCTTGTTGAGCTGCAGGCACCAGGCACTAATGCCAACTCCACAGCGATCTCCGACTTCCGACCCTCCTGGGCTTCCGTGTGGCGGCCGCTGCGTCACCCTCTGTTGATAGCTAGCCTCTCCCTTCTTGTGTTTCTTTTGGATGCTTGAGTAGTTGCCCAGTATGCTTCCTCCCAACAGTCAAACATCCTGGTGTCACACACCAACCACTCCTGAAATGACCTTGATTTCATGTTCTAGAGCTGGCTTAGACTTGAGTCCACTGATTCTAATTCCTGAACTTCATTCTGGCCCATGCTGTAAACAAACTCAATCTCCTCCTTTCAGAGTTCACACAGTAATTATGGGCCCACATATTTTTCTTTGTTTTTTTTCCCAGCTTTTATTGAGGTATAAATGAAAAATAAAAGTTGCATTACTTAAGGTGCATAATATGATATTTTCATAAACATATACATCGTGAAATAAGCACCACAAACTAATTAACATATCCATCACTTCCATAGTTACATTTTTGCTTTTCTTGGTGAGCACCATTGTGAGCTACTCTCTTAGCAAATTTCAAGTACATAACAGAGTATGATTATATATAGGCACCAGGTGGTACATTACTCTCCAGACCTTATTTATTCTACATAACTGAAACTTTGAAGCTTTTGATCAATACCTCTGTGTTTCCCCACCCTTCAGCTCCTGTACCACCATTCTACTCTCTGCCTCTGAGTCCCATTTTTTTTATTGCCTTCCAACTTTAGGATGGTATACTTCCATCCTGCAGAGCTACATCTATGCTTCAATTATGACTTCAAGTCCTACTTCAACAAGAACATTCTAACTTTTCACTAGTACATCATTCTGAACTTTATAGTAGTTACAATCTGCAATCTGTACTATCTTTATCCTCCCAAGGATATAACACAATTGTTGCTAATAACATTGCAATTACATAACAAATATTTGATTTCAGCATAATTGCATTTCAATATCAATAATAATTCAAAATATGAAAGTCCTGTGCTTTCATAAAATAAATTACAAAGTATTGGACTATAAATTTAACCTGAATATATAAGGAAGATATTTAGGAAGACAGAAAGATAGATAGGCCATGACCTTACATGATGGCAAAGCTATGGAAAAATTTTAGCTCTCAATTATAGTTCAGTTCAGTTCATTTCAGTCGCTCAGTCGTGTCCAACTCTTTGCAACCCCATGAACTGCAGCACACCAGGCTTTCCTGTCCATCACCAACTTCAAGAGCTTACTCAAAAAACTCATGTCCAATAAATCAGTGATGCCATCCAACCATCTCATCCTCTGTCATCCCCTTCTCCTGCCTTCAGTCTTTCCCAGCATCAGGGTCTTTTCCAATGAGTCAGTTCTTTGCATCAGACGGCCAAAGTACCGGAGTTGCAGCTTCAGCATCAGTCTTTCCAATGAATATTCAAGACTGATTTCCTTTAGGATTGACTGGTTTGACCTCCTTGCAGTCCAAGGTACTCTCAAGAGTCTTCTCCAATGCCACAGTTCAGAAGCATCAATTCTTCAACACTCAGCCTTCTTTATGGTCCAACTCTCACATCCATGCATGACTACCAAAGCTTTGACTATACGGACCTTTGTTGGTAAAGCATGACCTTTGTCAGTAAAACAATGTTATTTAATATGCTGTCTAAGTTTTTCTTCCAAGGAGCAAGCATCTTTTAATTTCATGGTTGCTGTCACCATCTGCAGTCACTTTGGAGTCCAAGAAAATTAAGTCTGTCACTGTTTCCATTGTTTCCCCATCTATTTGCCATGAAGTGAAGCATGACAAGTGAAGCTCTATTTGCCATGAAGTGAAGTTCTCAATTATATGCCAGCTTAAATTCTGTGCTGTTGTTGGTGTTTATCTAATGAATGTATGTTAAGTAGACTAAAGACAAATTCAGTTCAGTCGCTCAATCGTGTCCGACTCTTTGCGACCCCATGAATCGCAGCACGCCAGGCCTCCCTGTCCATCACCAACTCCCGGAGTTCACTCAGACTCATGTTCATTGAGTCAGTGGTGCCATCCAGCCAACTCATCCTCGTTCGTCTCCTTCTCCTCCTGCCCCCAATCCCTCCCAGCATCAAAGTCTTTTCCAATGAGTCAGTTCTTTGCATGAGGTGGCCAAAGTACTGGAGTTTCAGCTTCAGCATCATTCCTTCCAAAGAAATCCCAGGGCTGATCTCCTTCAGAATGGACCGGTTGGATCTCATTGTAGTCCAAGGGACTCTCAAGAGTCTTCTCCAACACCACAGTTCAAAAGCATCAATTCTTCGGTCAGCCTTCTTCACAGTCCAACTCTCACATCCATACATGACCACAGGAAAAACTATAGCCTTGACTAGACGGACCTTAGTCGACAAAGTAATGTCTCTGTTTTTGAATATGCTATCTAGGTTGGTCATAACTTTTCTTCCAAGGAGTAAGCGTCTTTTAATTTCATGGCTGCAATCACCATCTGCAGTGATTTTGGAGCCCAGAAAAATAAAGTCTGATACTGTTTCCACTGTTTCTCTATTTCCCATGGAGTGATTGGACCAGATGCCATGATCTTCGTTTTCTGAATGTTGAGCTTTAAGCCAACTTTTTCACTCTCCTCTGTCACTTTCTTTTTTTTTTTTTTTTTAATTAATTTTTATTTTTTAGTTTGTTTTGCTTTACACGTCACTTTCATCAAGAAGCTTTTTAGTTCCTCTTCACTTTCTGCCATAAGGGTGGTGTCATCTGCATATCTGAGGTTATTGTACGGACCTTAGTCGACAAAGTAATGTCTCTGTTTTTGAATATGCTATCTAGGTTGGTCATAACTTTTCTTCCAAGGAGTAAGCGTCTTTTAATTTCATGGCTGCAATCACCATCTGCAGTGATTTTGGAGCCCAGAAAAATAAAGTCTGATACTGTTTCCACTGTTTCTCTATTTCCCATGGAGTGATTGGACCAGATGCCATGATCTTCGTTTTCTGAATGTTGAGCTTTAAGCCAACTTTTTCACTCTCCTCTGTCACTTTCTTTTTTTTTTTTTTTTTAATTAATTTTTATTTTTTAGTTTGTTTTGCTTTACACGTCACTTTCATCAAGAAGCTTTTTAGTTCCTCTTCACTTTCTGCCATAAGGGTGGTGTCATCTGCATATCTGAGGTTATTGATATTTCTCCCAGCAGTCTTGATTCCAGCTTGTGTTTCTTCCAGTCCAGCGTTTCTCATGATGTACTCTGCATATAAGTTAAATAAGCAGGGTGACAATATACAGCCTGGGAAGAGTAAAATAAAAGCCATATAATATAAATGGATTTTAGATGAACTGCTTTAGGCCACATTCTCTCTCAAGAGATTTAAATAGTTGTTTCAGTATACAGGTGTTGTGACTTTCTTGTACATTTTAAAAAACTATTCAGCATCATGTGACCAAACTTGCTACAAACTATATTTATTTGGTATTTTTTAACAAACATGAACAGCTAAAATTTGCTTTCAATGGATTAACAGGATGGAAATATTCCAACAACACAAAATAAAATGAGAGAACCAACTAGATCTCCAGGCTCTATCTTGTTTTATAATTATAGGATTCAATAAAATACTAAATCACCCGCTGCTTACAGATTCTTGAGATAACTTTCATTCCAACAGTGTGTACACTGTATGCAAAGCAATGGACTGGACAGTACTTTTTTTATGGTTTCTAAATTATTTCAAGACTACAGTATTTATAATTAGAGCCTAGATTGTGCCAATATATAGCTATGTACCTAAAACAAGTCACTTAACTTCTCTGACTTTATTCGCTCAGTTGTAAGATAGTGATAATATAATACCCTTTATTCTACAAGACAACATTATGATAAACACATGAGATAATGTATTTAAATGCCGCACAATGTTTAATACATAATTTAATTGCTGCTTTAAGAATAAACATAAACACCTAAAAATTAAACATTTTGAGATTATAGTCATTCAACTTGAAATAGCTAGAATTTTACATTAATATCAGGTGATTTCTTTCTGCCTTGGTTACCAGTGAATGGCCACGCTTGTTGTAAATAAATGGGCACTTGGATGTTTCTAAAAAATACATGTGGCTCAGGATGAGACTTCTTCTGCTTTGTGGTCTCACATGTCTGACCACAGCAACTATTTTTAACCATGGCCTATGCTCTTTAGTGACATCTAATGCCACACAGGAGAGTCATCATCCTCTTCGAGACATAGAGATGTATGACGAGTGACTACAATGTACTTCTTTCTTTCTTTATCATTTTAACATGTGTTTCTACTTTGATAATTTTGAGACCATTCAGATCACCTTACAACACTGAGGGAGACAAAGAGCATTGCTTCCTCGAGTCTGTAAAGTTCTGATATCAAAATGGGTTAGCCAACTGTTCTTGACCTCATTTATTTAACAAATAAAAATGTTTCCAGAGAAAGTTTATTAAATGACAACAAACTGCCATTATTTTCCATTCTAAAAAAAGAGTGGAAGTTGCTCAGTTGTGTCTGACTCATTGCGATCCCATGGACTGCAGTCCGCAAGGCTCCTCTGTCCATGGAATTCTCCAGTAAGAATTCTAGAGTGGGTTGCCATTCCCTTCTCCAAGGAATCTTCCCAATCCAGGGACTGAACTCAGGTCTCTTGCATTGCAGGCAGATTCTCTACCATCTGAGCCACCAGGAAGACTCCAATCAAGTCACTGTAAAATCTACATATAGCAGTGAATCAAAATCATGGGCAAGCCAATGCCTACTATTTTCAGGGGAAGATACAGATGTAATGTAAATGGTTGTGTTCTGAATTTTAATAATACAAAACAATTCTATTATACTCTATTTCTAAGAATCAATACAGAAATTGTGCCTCTATTTTAGTGCTGTTACATGACCAAGTAAGAAAACAACATCAAGAAAATTGAAGATACCAAGGAAACATTTCATGCAAGAAGGGCTTAATAAAGGACAGAAATGGTATGGACCTAACAGAAGCAGAAGATATTAAGAAGTAGCAAGAATACACAGAAGAACTGTACAAAAAGATCTTCATAACCCAGATAACCATGATGCTGTGATCACTCACCTAGAGCCAGACATCTTGGAATGTGAAGTCAAGTGGGCCTTAGAAAGCATCACTACGAACAAAGCTAGTGGAGGTGATGGAATTCCAGTGGAGCTATTTCAAATCCTGAAAGATGATGCTGTGAAAGTGTTGTACTCACTATGCCAGCAAATTTGGAAAACTCAGCAGTGGCCACAGGACTGGAAAAGGTCAGTTTTCATCCCAATCCCAAAGAAAGGCAATGCCAAAGAATGCTCAAACTACCACACAATTTCACTCATCTCACATGCTAGTAAAGTAATGCTCAAAATTCTCCAAGCCAGGCTTCAGCAACACATGAACCGTGAACTTCCAGATGTTCAAGCTGGTTGTAGAAGAGGCAGAGGAACCAGAGATCAAATTGCCAACATCTGCTGGATCATGGAAAAAGCAAGAGAGTTTCAGATAAACATCTATTTCTGCTTTATTGACTACACCAAAGCCTTTGACTGTGTGGATCACAATAAACTGTGGAAAATTCTGAAAGATATGGGAATACTAGACCACCTGACCTGCCTCTTGAGAAATCTGTATGCAGGTCAGGAAGCAACAGTTAGAACTTGACATGGAACAACAGACTGGTTCCAAATAGGGAAAGGAGTATGTCAAGGCTGTATATTGTCACCCTGCTTATTTAACTTTATGCAGCATACATCATTAGAAATACTGGGTTGGATGAAACACAAGCTGGAATCAAGATTGCCAGGAGAAATACCAATAACCTCAGATATGCAGATGACACCACCCTTATGGCAGAAAGTGAAGAAGAACTAAAGAACCTCTTGATGAAAGTGAAAGAGGAGAGTGAAAAAGTTGGCTTAAAGCTCAACCTTCAGAAAATTAAGATCATGGCATCCAGTCCCATCACTTCATGGCAAAAAGATGGGGAAACAGTGGAAACAGTAGCTGACTTTATTTGGGGGGGGGTGCTCCAAAATCATTGCAGATGCTAACTGCAGACATAAAATTAAAACACGCTCACTCCTTGGAAGAAAAGTTATGACCAAACTAGATAGCATATTAAAAAGTAGAGACATCACTGTGCCAACAAAGGTCCATCTAGTCAAGGCTATGGTTTTTCCAGTAGTCATGTATGGATGTGAAAGTTGGACTATAAAGAAAGCTGAGCACCAAAGAATTGATGCTTTTGAACTGTGGTGTTGGGGAAGACTCTTGAGAGTCCTTTGGTTTGCCAGGAGATCCAGCCAGTCCATTCTAAAGGAAATCAGTCCTGGGTGTTGAGTGTTCATTGGAAGGACTGATGTTGAAGCTGAAACTCTAATACTTTGGCCACCTGATGCAAAGAGCTAATTCATTTGAAAAGATCCTGATGCTGGGAAAGATTGAGGGCAGGAGGAGAAGGGGGCAACAGAGGATGAGATGGTTGGATGGCATCACCGACTCAATGGACATGAGTCTGAGTAAACTCTGGGAGTTGGTGATGGACATGGAGGCCTGGCGTGCTGCAGTCCATGGGATGGCAAAGAGTTTGGCACAACTGAGTGACTGAACTGAACTGAACTGATACTCATTAGAAATAAACACATCAGAGACCCATAGGTGTTAAGGCTCAAACAAATCTTTCTGTTAGAGTTTATGCAATATGTGAAAAAGACCATTATTGAAATTTCATTACTAAGAGCCGTATTAAACTTCTTGATAAATACCTGTGAAGATATGCTGGAAGAATAAGTTTTATACACACTGAATCATATGGAATTTTTAATCCATCTATTGCAGAGAAAATCATTTTGCCACAACTGTCTGGGAAGTCAGAAGGAACCTGTGAGCCAAATAAAATTCCTACAATCTGAGTCCAATTCTCTACCCACACAGTGTCACCTGCTTCTCTCCTTACACACTCATTCAGAAACCACAACTCCAAGAACTCAGCGAACCTCTGAGAAGTTGGCACCCCAAAATGGCTGCACTTCACAGGTAAAGACTGAGAGGAAACAGGAAAGGAGGCACTCTGGGGACCAGCTGCCCATCCCACAGGATGGGGTTAGCCTCCAAGGCCCTTTCAACCCCAAAGATGGAACAGGGCAAACATCAGGGTGAGGGGTTATTGGTACAAAGATGTTGGCCATTGACTCTATTAATTTCAACATTGTATTGCCAACCACTAAAGCTGACCAGTAAATGTATTCCAAATAAATATAACAGATTCCAAAGAGTTGTGATGGGTAAAATCTTTCTTACCACATATATGTGTATACCTTCTGAAGGGAATAAACGCATTTTTTAAAAGACCAAATAGACCATTAAAAAAGTTGATCACAAAGTCCTCCATAAAGTTCTCAAAGAAGAAGTTACAAGATCACAATTCAATAAAAATTTGATATTAAAAGTGCTCATTTAAACAAAAAAGTTTGTAGATATAATATGCTACAAAAACCTCGTCAGAAGGATAAAATAAAGGACTATTTGTAAAATAAAATACAGCACTATTTATGCAACAAAATTGGAACTGCGCTGTGCTGTGCTTAGTCGCTTCAGTCATGTCCAACTCTTTGCAACTCCATGGACTGTAGCCCACCAGGCTCTTCTGTCCATGGGGATTCTCCAAGCAAGAATATTAGAGTGGGTTGCCATGCCCTTCTCCAGGGGATCTTCGTGACCCAGGAATCAAACTGAGGTCTCCTACCTTGCAAGCAGATTCTTTACCAACTGAGCTTTCAGGGAGCCCAAAATTGAGACTAGTATATATTAAATCACAATTTCATAGTTTGTTTTTAAAAAACAAGTATATTAAATGTTTATATCACACACACAGAAAAATGAAGAAATAGTCACAAAAGAAAGCAGTTAGTCAATGAACAATGAAGGTAATCAATGAAGAAAATATTAGGTTAAAAACCGAAAATAATAAATTGAAAGTTCAGTTCACTAAAGGTTAAATGGAAGAAAATAAAATGATAGAAAAACTTCTGTCCTAATAAAACAGAAATAAGTGAATAATATTTTAAAGGGAACATGAGGAACATCCATTCATTCATTTGCTTATTAGGAAAGTCTATGGATCATAAAGTGCTGAATTCTAAGTGCTGGGGTATAAGACGACCAACACAAGGAAAGTCCTAACCTCCTTGGGCCAATATGTGAGG
>SJXQ01011279.1:48518-113584 GCA_006408695.1 Aepyceros melampus
CCAATATGTGAGGAGGGGGGAGAAGGGGGGAGGAGGGAGGGCAGGAAATTGGGCGGGAGGAAAGAACCGTAGAAGCGAAGAAAGAAAAAGAACATAGGCAGAAAGGAAAACAATTGGCAATAAATGCTAAAATAAAAATGTGATGGGATTAAAGACAGACAGAACAAGGTGGCAGAGAGGTTCACCTGCGTGTTCAGGCAAAGTCCCTGTGATAAGACAGCCCCCCGCCCTGAAGGAAGTGGAGAGGTGAGCTTCGCTTGTTTCTGGGAAGATCATTTCAGGGAGAATGACGACCAACTACAAAACGCTCAACCTTCCAAGCAGGGTTGATGGCGTGGGAGGAATATTACAAACTCTCCCGTGCTTTCAGGAATCCAGGTGCTGAGCAATGTGCTGGGCTGAGTCTGATGAAGAAGTGGGTGTGGCCGAGCCTCCCCACACTCCACATAATGCAGGAGCAGTAGAGAACTGCCGGGGTCTCTAGGCGGCCCGGCTCCAGATGCTTCAGGAGGGTCTCTGAGTCTCAGAGGAGCATGGGAAGAGCCGGAGAGCTGGACGGAACTTAGCGGCAACCTGCCTGCACCAACTGAGGACTCGACAGGACTGGGGATGACCAGGCTATCGATGTGCCTGGACGGCCGAGGATCAGAGGGCAGTGTGGAGGGATGCCAGCATGGAGAGAGGACCCAAGTAGGACCAGGTGGGCTCTTCTGCTCAAAAGAAGCCAACAGGCCCAAAATGAAGTTGTTTATGCCAAGGCCCATGTCACCAAACCAAGACTTAATTAGCTTTTGCGGCGGTGGCAGTTTGGTCACTAAGTCATGTCCGACTGTTGCGACCCCGTGGACTCTAGCCAGCTGCTGCTCTCCCAGAAATGCAATCTGGTACCGGTCAGTCAGGAGTCACCTGATCAGCACTAGTGAGGTCGTCTGTCTGATGACCCCTGCCATCCCTTATTGGAAGGTGCCCTGGAGGTAACCAATCTGCTCCCCTCGCCCCTCCAAGTGCAACTTCCTTGTTCCGCTCCCTCCTTCCTATAAAGGTCTTTCATTTTGTTCAGTTCCTTGGAGTGCCTTTCTGTTAGATTAGATGCTGCCCAATTTGAACCAACTTTTGCTCAAGTGAACTCTTAACACTTTTACTAAGCCTTGGTTTATCTTTTAACACGCTCTACTCTGAGGTCACAGTTCTATGGTATCCTCAGAAGAATCAGAGATTTTGAAATTAAGTTAGAGAATATGAAATTTCAGTTTCTCGAATACATGAATTAATGGGCTGAAATCCATATTCACTCAACTGCTGAGGACATGAGAATGCAAATATACATACAGATATGAAAATACACACTTGGCATGGAATATGCATATTGCCTGCCAAGTTTTGTTTTGTTTTGTTTTGTTTTGCAGTGCTGCATGGCTTAAAGAATCTTTGTTTCTTGACCAGAGCTTGAACTCAGGCCACAGCAGTGAAAGCACAAAGTTCTAACCATTGGACTGCCAGGGAATTACCCGAGGCATCTTTTTCCTTGCTGTATTTTCTCTGGAATTAAGGTTATCTAAGCTCTGAATGTGTCATCAGCCTTGCACAGACCAAATCCTGGATGTGCTCAGTAAATAGTATTCTGCTGTAATTAAGAAAGTTGATTATAGCTAAGAAACTGCTATGAAGACATGTAGAGTCAGGAGTGCGGAGGACAGGGAATCTGACCTAGTTCAGAAGACTGGGACAGCTTTCCTGAGAAAGGGGATTTCCCAAGTGAGAGAGCCTCACCGTAAGCCTGTGGAGCAGGCTTTTTCACACCCATTCTGCAGGTGAGGAAAAGGGGACAATGTTTACCTCAGGGGAGGTCAGGTACTGCCTTATCTATAATTGCTTGCTTTTCCCAGGGAGAATGATTTTGTGCATTACTTGTGTAACTAAAAATCTGTTTTTATATGAGCTTAAGGAGATCATGCCTGATCATCTAGTAAATGTTGCCAGTGCTAGGATTTCAACTCAGGTCTGTCAACCCCAAAGTTCATAACCAATATGCTCTAGAAAACATCACACTTCCAGGAATAAGGCAGTGGGCATGGAAATCATCACAAAAAGAATACAGAATGAGCTGTTCTAATCAGGGGTTAGAGGCTCGGTGCACTGGGTGTGTAGAACAGGTCACTACGTATCCTTTAGCACCGAGGACTTTAGAGACTGTTCCACGACAAGCGCCCAGTGCTGTCCTCCTAGGAATTCATGTTCTGTTTCACAGTCAGAACTGTGACAGTCCCCCCGCTGCAGGGACTCTGACTCCTGTGTGCTGTTCTGAAAGATGAAGGGAAGATACAGAACTTAAATAGGAATAAGTACCAACAGTGGGACCTGGATCTTTGGCCTCTACTGGTGGAAATCTCTCTCTGCAGTTAACACACACACACACACACACACACACACACACACACACACACACGACTGCCACTAACACTTTTTTATCCAGCTCATTACAGGCAGGAAATCTCTGATAATCGGGTAAGAAAGGGTGATAGGCCTTATTTTATCATAAGGTAAGCATCAACATTTTACTGCCTTGGAACTTGGAAGTGTATGTCAGGATTCTTTGTTGTAAGCAAAAAGACGACAAGACAAAAACCTAATTAGGCATAAAATGAATGCATGTATTAGAGGCCTATTGGGTAGCTCTTTTAAGCTCTACAGGGCCCAGAAGTTGGAAACTCCATTTCAAATCTTGCTGCCAAACTTCCCCACACATTGGCCATCACCACCCACCCCAGGGGAACAGGTACTCAGTTGCCAACCCTCCAAATCCCAGGCACACAGTGCTGCTTCCAGATCCTTCAGCACTGCTGCCCTAGAATGAACCACAGCTGCTCCCCCATCCCCCACCCCCATCCCACAGCTGCTCCTCCCATCCTCCCATCCCCCACCCCCATTTCACACTGGTCAGCGTGCGGGTACGTCTGACCTGCAGGTGCCCTGGCATGTACTCATGTCCTCACTACGGGGAGTCTGAAACATATTTAATTTTCTTTTACAAAGTGGGAGGTGGACTTTATCCTATAAAGTAGGGGGTCTTCAAGGGGTTTGAGTGCCTAGAAATCAAACAGAGTGACAAACATCTACCAGTGAGTACCGTGGCAGAATCGAGGAGAACCCGAAAGGTCTTTTTCCATCCTCGTTTTCTTTTTTGAAACAAGAGACAAAAAAAAAAACCTGTAAAAAGTCAATAATAGATATGATAAATCCATTCTGAAACTCTTTAAAACCTTCATTTTCAGCAAAAAGTGAGTGAGTATTCTACCTGAAGAAAACGAGCCTTCACAGAGGTTAAAGGTAGTGCTGCAAACTGATGTAGCATAAAATAGATGCCTAGCTGGCTTTTGGCCACAGGGACACAATAATGTGCCCTTTCAGCACCAAAGCTGCTGCTCCTGCAGAACCTCCCCAGAGACCTTCCCACTCCTCCGCAGCCCTGCCACCCCCTCGGCCCATGTCTTGGGAATAACACGTGCAGGAGAAGTGCAACGACATCATTATTTAGCATCGTGAAAGACACTGTTTTGGTCACTGAAATCCACCTCAATACTATAATCATGAACTATGAAAATAACTATGTGAAATAGGTCTTAAACATAGAATCTCAGGGGTGGGAGGAAAAAAAAAACAGCTATGCAGCCTGCTCTCTAAAGATGTCACCTAGTGCTTTCAAGAAAAGTGTTGCCATTGGATTTTTCTACAGAATTATCATGAAAAGTGAAAGTGTTAGTCGTTCAATCCTGTCCCATTCTTTACCAACCCCATGGACTGTAGCCCTCCAGGCTCCTCTCTCCATGGGATTTCCCAGGCAAGAATTCTGGAGTAGCTTGCCATTTCCTTCTCCAGGAGATCTTTCACACCCAGGAATCAAACCGGGTCTCCTGTATTGTGGGCAGATCCAAAATTAGCACATCAGTCTTAATTACAGTGGGTTGTAGCGACACCTACTGGCTAACAGGCATATTTAGAAATCCCCAGTTTGATCAGTTAAGTTAAATTTTTCATTCCTTTTTTTTCCCGTCAATGCAGACATGATGTTTCCATTTAAGGATTCCAGCACATTTAAAGAAGAAAGTATATATAGAAAAGATAGAAATTCTCAGGAGAGCTGTAATTAAGAAAGGCCACCTTTTTAAAAATTCTACTTTAAAAAAATAAAAATTCTACTTAATTAAAGTTTTTGATACCAGCTATCGATCACAGTTTAAAAAGAAATAGACTATAAAATTATGCAAATTCAAAATAAATGCATGCACTTTAATCAGTAAATACCCCAAAAATATCGGAAAGTGAGGCAGAATTGTTTAACATAAAATTACTGGGATACAAGTCACAGACTTAAAGACCTGAGTGTGCTGCTAATTAGCTATTGTGACCTTCAGCAAACTGTGTGACTTCTCTCTGCCACAATTCCATAGGTGGTAATATAAGGAAGGTTAGAATTTGATGACTTTTGAGAGTCACCAAATTACTACAAATTACTGTCAGTCACATGGTCTTCCTTATCTCGACCTCTGTTCCTAACACTACAGAATATCTGGGTGCTCTGTTCCAACTCAGAATCAAAGGCTTAATATATGTCAGTATTTCTGGCACAGGAATTTTCTTTTAGGTCATAAAATGTAGGTTCTTAAAATTAAATTCATTTACGGTCACAAACTCGGATAAATGCTTCATTTCTCTAGCTGTTGAGTGAAGTGATATTAGTTTTGATGTTTCCTCCCTTTACTTCACTAAAAGGAAGAAAGAACCATTAGCATCCTTTACTTAGTATTTTTCACTGGTTCCATGAGATTCTTAATTCTGGCTGACTCCATCAAGTCTTCTCACAGTCTTCCACTTTCTACATCTGAAAGCCCTAGACCTGGAAAGTGAAAGTGAAATTGCTCAGCCGTGTAAGACTCTTCTCCACCCCCTGGACTGCAGCCCACCAGGCTTCTCTTCCTTGAGATTTTCCAGGCCAGAGTACAGGAGTGGGTTGTCATTTCCTGTGCCAGGGGATCTTCCTGACCCAGGGATCAAACCCAGGTCTCCCACATTGCGGGCAGACACTTTACCCTCTGAGCTACCAGGGAAGCCCTCACATTAGGCCTCCCCAACCACTTTCCTTATCTTCACTTTCTAATTATTTTAATTTTTATTTTCTTTTAGAAAATTTACTATTAACTATTTCAAGCATAGAGAAACTATAAGTAATAATATGTCAGAGACTCTTGGCTCCACCACTTCTGGGGGGATTGGTAGATTTTAACATTTTGTCTTACTTGATTTATTAAAAACAGAACTCTGCACTGTTGAGACCCTGTGTATCTGTTCCCTGTTCCCACACCTTCACTATCTAGATTTTCAGTTTATAATCTACATGCATATCTTTACATTTTATTAGTATAATTATAAATAATATGCGTATTAGTTTGCATGATTTTAGATATTATGTAAAATTTACGTACAAGTATATATTGTTTTGCAACCTATGGAAAAGTTGTTCATTTTAACAGTGAAATTTTTCAATCTTTTCTCTTAAGGTTTATAACATTTAGATTTTAAGGATCTTTCTCTATCACAAGGTCATAAAAATAGTCCCCATTGATTTTGCTTTAATTAGAGATCTAATGTTTATGTCTTCACCCATATTTTTGTGTATAATGTGAGGTTAGGGGTCTAAATTTATGAGTTTTTTCCCATGAGGATAATCAATTATACCAGTACTACCTATTGAGTAGACTATATTTGCTGCTGATTTCCTCCTCTGTCATTTTATTTACCATATGAGTGGGAATATTCTGTCCTGGTTCTTCTTTCTATTTGCACAGATACTGCATTCTCTAAATTTCTTTAACTTTAGAGTAAATCTAGGTATCTGTTCTCTCCACCTTTTTGGAAAGCACAATTACTATTTTTGAGCCTTCCTTTTACATTTGAATTTATGGCAAGAACTTGTTAAATACAAAGGAAAAAGCTCTGTGTAACTTTGTTTGGAATTATATGGAATGTACAGGCAAATGAGGGCAGTTTATATATATATATAAAACATATATATGTTTATAGAACTTTATGAACACAACATAGCTTCTTATTTGCATAAGTCCTCTATTTGTTTTGCAAAATATATGAAATTTTCTCTAGAAATTCTTTCCTCTTTCCTGTTAAACTTATTCTTAGGTTCTATATAATTGCTGCCACTATTATAAATGTTGTGCTTTAAGCTAAGTTTTTCTTGTTGTTTACACTAAAGAATGGAGAAGGAAATGGCAGCCCACTCCAGAGTTCTTGCCTGGAGAATCCCAGGGATGGGGGAGCCTGGTGGGCTGCTGCCTATGGGGTCGCACAGAGTCGGACACGACTGAAGTGACTTAGCAGTTAGCACACTAAAGAAAAGCAGTTTACTTTTACATGTCAATTTTACATTTCAACAATCTTACTAACATTTCTTCAATGTTAAATAAATTCCCTGTATCATTCTTTGACTTTTCTAACTAGATAATCCTATCACATGATAAAAAATAGTAATTTTGTCTCTTCTTTATCAATAATTATGTGTAATTTCTGCACTAGATATGGCCTCTAGCAAAATGTTGAATAGAAAAAGTGATAGTAACCTTTTATGACAATACATCAAGCATTTTACTATGGTATTTGCTCTAAGTTTTGGTAGAAATTTTTCACACGATTAAGGAAATTCTCTATTACTAGTTCTTTAGGAAGTTTTATTGTACATGAGCATTGCATATTTTTATCAGATGATTTTCCTAAATTTATTGAGGTGATCATAGGGCTTTTATCTATTAATGGGGTAAAATATGCTAATAAACTTCTTAGTAATAAAAACTCCTTGCATTCTGAAACAAACTCAGTTTAATCCTAAAGTATTATTTTACTCAATGTTAGATTAGATTTGCTAATATCTTAGGAATTCTGCTTAAAATTCATAAGAAAGATGAGTCTACAATTTTCCTTTCTCATGTTGTCATTCTTGGGCTTCAAACAGAGGTTTTACTAGTCTTCTAAAACGTGCTTACAAGGGTACAAATTCTCTACTCTCTGAAAAAGTTTAAGCATTGAGATTATCTGTTAATGACATATTTGGTAAAACTTACCTGTAAAATTATCTGGGGCTGGGTATGTATGTTTGTTAGCATAAGTGAAGAGGGGAGGGGACTGGGTTCTGAAGATTTTTGACCTTTCCATCTAATTCCCTTAATATAGATTTATTCAAATGTTTTATTTATTTTCCAGTCAGCTCAAATAAGGTACAAATCTGACCATTTACTTCCTGCCGTGATAGTACTCGTCTATGATTAAGCCTAACATGTGCCGGATCTGTGGGTCTGTAACCATGATCTTCACCCATCTTAATGTTGTTATAGGACAGATCTCTTTTTTCTCTCCATCACTTTTGCCAGACAGACTTCCTTACTAACTGTATACAGAAACTGACACATTTACTTCTTAATTCTATGTTTCCTTTCCATCAAATTGGAATTACAGTTTTTAAATTTTATTGTTACTTGCTATAGGCCAACATTCCTGATGAATATAGATGCAAAAAACTCTCAATAAAACTCTCAGGCCAAATTCAGCAGGACATTACAAGAATCACTCACTGTGATGAAACAGGACTTATCTCCAGGATGCAAGGATGTGTCAGTTGTTATTAATCCTGACAATATCTCAGTTTCCCTCAGGAAACTAGCCTTTGTAATGTGAAGTAACTTGTTTGTAATCTTGCAGCTAGTATGATGACTCAACTAAAAGAAAAGATCTATCTCATTCTGACGCCAAAGTTGGTAACCTTTCTTCTTAAAAACTTCCACATGTCATTCATGGATCATAGTCAAAGAGCTCTACTGCTTATTTTGAGCATTTATTTATTAACCCTTTAACCCAGGTTTACCCAAATAAAACTCATGTTGTGCTCAGTCACATCAGAATCTGCAACCCCAAGGACTATAGCCTTCCAGGCTCCTCTGTCCATGGGACTGTCCCAGCAAGAATACTGGAGTGGGTGCCATTTCCTCCTCCAGGGGATCTTCCCCACCCAGGTATGGAACTTGTGTCTCCTCCATCTCCTGCGTTTCAGGAGGATTCTTTACTGATGAGTCACAGGTGAAGCTCCAAACTCTTGCTAATTTTCTCTTTATTCACTATAGTCACTTTCATCAGCTTGTATACCCAGGGCTTATTTTTCTTTAATCTGTAAACATAAATTGTTGCAAATAGGGATTAAAGTCAAAGCATACACAAAATACAGTCAATTGTACAGACTATCCTATTTATCTATGTGAATAAATATGACATCCTAGGATAGTGCCTGATTTTCTAAATAAAGTCAGAGTGATTTGGAGATATTTTATCTAAGTACTTCATGAAGTACCTCATAAACAAAGTGAAAGTTTCTCAGTTGTGCTTGACTCTTTGCAACCCCGTATAATCCATGGAATTCTCCAGGCCAGAATACTGGAGTGGGTACCGTTTCCTTCTCCAGGAAATCTTTCCAACCCAGGGGTTGAACCCAGGTCTCCCACATTGCAAGTGGATTTTTTACCATCTGAGCCACTGGAAAAGCCCAAGAATACTGGAGTGGGTGCCTATTCCTTCTCTAGGGGATCTTCCCAATCCAGAAATCGAACTGGGGTCTCTGGCATTACAGGGAGATTCTTCACCAGCTGAGCTACCAGGGTGACTCTTAGGGCATAAATAAAACATTATAAATATAATTCTTCCTAGAAATTATTGAAACTTCAGCCCTTAGCAACTATGTCTACTTAAAAGAAAAATTTTTTATTTAGTATAAAAATAGAGAAAAACTGAATTTAAGATCTAAAACTTCAAAACCGTAATTCTTTCAAGTAGCTATTATGTCAGTCAACAAATTCAAGTGTGCAAAAGTTTCATTTCTTTTCAAAGTAAACTTACTGTTTATCAATAAGTTTAGACTTACTATGAAATGAATGAGATTTATTACCATAATGTGACTCAGATCACGTGGTCCCATGAAAACTGTGACATGTTTCTAACCAAGAAAAAGACATGTGGCTATCATCCTTAACTGTCTATCCCTTCCAAGGTCAGCCTGGGGAAGGAAGATGTAGCTCCTGCTCAGTAACTACCTCTCATCTCCTCAAAACAGAAGGTTCCTGCTGCTACTCAGACTTTTCCTTTGTGGTACTGAGAATCTTTATTAAAGCCAGGGACAGAAGTAGTAGAGTTTCTACTTCTCAGATTCTATATTTGATTACTGATTTAAGCATTTGCATTGTACTTTCTTGTTGCTGTTCTTCCTGTGTTGTGTCATCCTTCTCTGAAGCAAAGACAGCTGCAGATCTGATGCTTGGGACAGGCTGGGGCAGTGGAGTACGGAGGGTAAAGAAATTTCGAAAGAAATGAGGCAATCTGCAACTTTGTCTGCAGAGACAAGTCTTAGAAGCCTCAAACAGTTCGTTTTAAGCATGGGTAAAGATATTAGTTTGAATCACATAAAATTATTAAATAAACTAGGATTCAGTTCAGTTCAGTTCAGTCACTTAGTCGTGTCTGACCCTTTGCAACCCCATGAATTGCAGCACGCCAGGCCTCCCTGTCCATTACCAACTCCCGGAGTTCACTCAGACTCATGTCCATTGAGTCCGTGATGCCATCCAGCCATCTCATCCTCTGTTGTCCCCTTCTCCTCCTGCCCCCAATCCCTCCCAGCATCAGAGTCTTTTCCAATGAGTCAACTCTTAGTATGAGGTGGCCAAAGTACTGGAGTTTCAGCTTTAGCTTCCATTCCTTCCAAAGAAATCCCAGGGCTGATCTCTTTAAGAATGGACTGGTTGGATCTCCTTGAGTCCAAGGGACTCGCAAGAGTCTTCTCCAACACCACAATTCAAAAGCATCAATTCTTCAGGGCTCAGCTTTCTTCACAGTCCAACTCTCACATCCATACATGACCACAGGAAAAACCATAGCCTTGACTAGACGGACCTTAGTCGGCAAAGTAATGTCTCTGCTTTTGAATATGCTATCTAGGGTGGTCCTAACTTTTCTTCCAAGGAGTGAGCGTGTTTTATTTCCTGGCTGCAGTCACCATCTACAGTGATTTTGGAGCCCAGAAAAATAAAGTCTGACACTGTTTCCCCATCTATTTCCCATGAAGTGATGGGACCAGATGCCATGATCTTCGTTTTCTGAATGTTGAGCTTTAGGCCAACTTTTTCACTCTCCCCTTTCACTTTCATCAAGAGGCTTTTTAGTTCCTCTTCACTTTCTGCCATAAGGGTGGTGTCATCTGCATATCTGAGGTTATTGATATTTCTCCCGGCAATCTTGATTCCAGCTTGTGTTTCTTCCAGTCCAGCGTTTCTCATGATGTACTCTGCATATACGTTAAATAAGCAGGGTGACAATATACAGCCTTGACGTACTCCTTTTCCTATTTGGAACCAGCCTGTTCCATGTCCAGTTCTACCTGTTGCTTCCTGACCTGCATACAGATTTCTCAAGAGGCAGGTCAGGTGGTCTGGTATTCCTATCTCTTTCAGAATTTTCCACAGTTTATTGTGATCCACACAAAGACTTTGGCATAGTCAATAAAGGAGAAATAGATATTTTTCTGGAACTCTCTTGCTTTTTCCATGATCCAGCGGATGTTGGCAATGTGATCTCTGGTCCCTCTGCCTTTTCTAAAACCAGCTTGAACATCAGGAAGTTCACAGTTCACGTTTTGCTGAAGCCTGGCTTGCAGAATTTTGAGCATTACTTTACTAGCATGTGAGATGAGTGCAATTGTGCGGTAGTTTGAGCATTCTTTGGCATTGCCTTTCTTTGGGACTGGAATGAAAATTGACCTTTTCCAGTCCTGTGGCCACTGCTGAGTTTTCCAAATTTGCTGGCATATTGAGTGCAGCACTTTCACAGCATCATCTTCCAGGACTTGAAATAGCTCCACTGGAATTCCATCACCTCCACTAGCTTTGTTTGTAGTGATGCTTTATTATCTTATAAAAAATAATTTTGTATGGCTTAACCTAATATAAGTGTATATATGCTATAAGAAGTCAGTTTATCAGCTTAACATATTTTCTCTTTAACGAGAAATCAAGGACCATTCTGAATCTATATAAAGTATCTTTCTCTGTAGAGGAGGAATACAATTCCTTTCATAAAACATCTAAAGATACTGGGGTTAAATATAAATTGATATAGCCATTATAGAGAACAATATGGAGATTTCTTTAAAATACTAGGAAAAAAACTATCATATGACCCCACAGTCTCACTCCTAGGCATATACCCTGAGAAAACTACAATTCAAAAAGACACATGTAGTCTGACGTTCACTGCAGCACTATTTACAACAGCAAGGACATAGAAGCAACCTAGATGTCCATCAGCAGATGAGTGGAGAAAGAAGTTGTGATGTGTGCATGCTAAGTGGTTCAGCTGGGTCCAGCTCTTTGTGACCCACTGGACTGTAGCCCACCAGGCTCCTCTGTTCATGGGATTCTCCAGGCAAGAATCCTGGAGTGAGTTGCCATGCCCTCCTCGAGGGGATCTCCCTGACCCACAAATTAAACCCATGTCTCTTATGTCTCCTGCATTGGCTGGTAGGTTCTTTATAACTGGCACCACCTGAGAAGCCCTGTGGTACATATATACAATGAAATATTACTCAGCAGCAAAAAGGAATGAATTTGAGTCAGTTGCAGTGAGCTGGATGAACCTAGAGCCTATTATACAGAGAGAAGTCAGAAAGAGAAAAACAAATATCGTATATGAACATATATATGGAATCTCAAAAAAGAGTACTGATAAACCTACTTACAGAGAAGAAATGGAGATGTAGACAATGGACTGGTGGACACAGCAGGGGAAGGAGAGGGTAGGATAAACTGAGAAGGTATCACTGATGTACATGCACTATCATAGATAACGAGCAGGAAACTGCTGTTAGGTACAGGGAGCCCAGTCTGGTGTTCTGTCATGAGCTAGAAGGGTGGGGTTGGGGAGGGGAGGAAGGTTCAAGAGGGAGGGGATATATATATATATATATAATTATGACTGATTCACGTTGATGCACAACCAAAACCATTACAACACTGTATAACAACTATCTCCAATAAAAAAAATTTTTTAAGAGATTAGAGTCATAAACTCCATTATCTATGAAATTTTATAATATAAAAGCAATCTGGACAGATTATGAATACCTAGAAGTGGCACTGTGTACCTTGGCATGTAAGAGAAGGTACCTTGGAGCCAGATAGCCTGGGTTCTAACCCCAAACTCACTATTTGAAAGCTGTATGACCCTTTGGTGCCTCAATTTTTTAAATCTATAAAGAAGGGATAATATTAGTGCCCATATCATAGGGTTTATGAGGATTAACTGAGCTAACATTTGGAAGTGCTTGGCCGAACAGTGTGCAGCGCATTCTATGCTGTGTGCTTGTTGGTGATGTTTAATTACTATTAGGTATTACCTACTGAATTCTGTCCCCTAAACGTTCATAGGTTGAAATCTTAATCCCCAGTACCACAGAATGTGATCTAAGTTGGAAACAGTGTGGCTGCATGTGCAGTAAGTTAAGACGAAATCACACTGGAATGGGGGGAAGCTGGACACAGACAGACATGCCCTCCAGGGAACACCCTGGGAGGATGAGGGCAGAGACGGGCGATGCTTCCGGTAGAGAAAGGATGGCAGAGATTTCCAGCAAACCTCCAGAAGCTGGGAGAGGGTTGTGGGACTGACCCTCCCCTGAAGCCCTGGGAAGGAACCAACCCTGCTGACATCTGGATCTTGGATTGCCAGCCTCTGGAGCTGCGAGACAATACATTTTTTTCTTTAAGCTATCCAGTTTGTGGTATTTTGTTACAGCAGCTCTGGCAAATGAATACATTAGATAAAATGCTCCTATCTAAAGAAATGATCAAGAAACATACAATAAATTTGCTTTCTCTTTAAAAAGACATCCACTTTCCTTAAGACACAGTGAGATATGACAAAGAATAGCCTCCCCAAGTATTGATCACAGCTAAAGAGAACAGCAGCCGTGTTCTTCGTAGACAGCCCACCTGTGGTGATAAGACACCGACAGCCTGGGAATTCCTGGTGCCCGCCAAGCAGGCCTTCTCATGCACACATACAGCCAACATAGGGTTCAATACGGTGTGCATCACACCTCCTTCTGACTCAGAAAAACACCTGAGCCAATAAGTCCAACATTTAAACTCAAGATCACCTACAACTCAGGATGGACTCAAAATGATCTGAAAAAGTATTTCTTTTCTCACTGAAAAACCAACAGAGGGATTATCGATCAACACTTTCATCTCTCAGGTGATATGTCTTGGCATCTAATTTATGTTTCATTTCTTCATCTCTACATAAATAGCTTCTGCTCTTTCTTAGTTCAGTAGCTATGGTTCCTATACAGAATATAACCTTTAATGTTATGATTTGCTTCTGAAAGAATAATGCTAATTTTGCCTTCCTTCATTCAGGAAACTAACAGATCTCTTTTTTTTACTCTTAAAAAAAAAAAAACATATATATTCCCCATAGTCATGACCTCACAGAATTCAATAAAGGATATTTTATTATGAAATGCTCATGAAAGATGAATCTATAGAGACAGAAAGTAGACTAGTGGTTGCCAGAGGCTGGGGAGAGGCTTCAGTGGGCACATAATCTTTGGGTTGTGAAATTAGACTGTGGTTTCAAAATGAGCAAATTTTATGGTATATGAATTATTTCTCAATAAAGCTGCTGAAAATTTTTAATAAATATGTCTCCATGTGATTTGTATTTTCATAGCCATCAACACAGAGTTGTAGACATATAGAATGGTAAAGTTTAGGGTTGTTAAAAAAAAGAAAAAACTGTTGCCATAGTACAGCTCATTAACATCTTTACTATCCCATTTCCTTCGACAAGCAAAAGTATCTCTGGTCATCCTCACCATGGAAATATTCCTAGTGTTGGGTTATGTGTGTTCCTTTATTAGTTTTGCAATCTCCACTTAAGGAAAAGCTGGTTGATTCCATGCCAGGACTGGCTGCCTAACATTCAGACAGCATCCACTCTTACGTTCAAGATACTACCAATTGAGAAAGGATTATTTACCATGACAAATTTTAAATGGAGAATAAAACAAATTTAACTTGAAAAATGTTTCTGTTCCAGAGTCATAAGTGCCTTGCCAGAGGGAAATCAGACTTTCCTTTAAAGTGGTTTTAATTATTCAGTCTGTGACGTGGTTTCAATATAATCCAACCCAAATGCTGCCTGAGTCTTCTGTGCCAGCTCGGAAGAGCAGTGTGACAGTACACTGTGCTGTTTAGGAAGAATCCTTTTCCCTTCCCGACTGTGTGGGTTCCATACTCAAGCATCCTGAATCCCCGTGAAGACTGAGTCAGTGAACCGGAGGAGCTTACGTTAACTGAGCTTCCTGTGTATCTTAAATCCTCTTTGGATCCTTTTTTGGAACAAACTTTCAAGGGTCAGATCAACACAGTCTACAACCCCAGGTTCCTGGGCTGCCAAGTCACTCATCCAGGAAGTCTTCACGATTTCCCCAGAAAGACACAGTCCCACAGTATCTTTTCAATATTATCTTGCATAATTATTTTGTTTTTAAATTGAGGTGTAGCTGACTTACAACGTTACATTAGTTTCAGGCATACAACACAGTGATTTGATATTTTTATACAACTGATCACCACTATGAGTCTAGTAAACATCTGTCACCATGCACAGCTATTACAATATTACTGACTATATTACTGTGCTATACATCATATCCCTGTGACTCTTTATGACTGGAAATTTGTACCTCTTAATCTCCTTCCCCTATTTCTCCTACTCACCTCCCATTTCCTCTGGCACCCATAAATTTGTTCTTTGTATCAATGTGTCTGTTTCTGTTATGTTGGTTTGTTTGTATTTTAAATTCCACATTGAAGTGGAATCAGGCAGTATTTGTCTTTGTCTGATTTATTTCACTTGGCATAATACCCTCTAGGTCCATCCATGTTGTCACAAATGGCAAGATTTGTATTCCATTGTCAGTTCAGTTCACTCGCTCAGTCGTGTCCGACTCTTTGCGACCCCATGAATCGCAGCACGCCAGGCCTCCCTGTCCATCACCAACTCCCGGAGTTCACTCAGACTCACGTCATTGAGTCCATGATGCCATCCAGCCATCTCATCCTCGGTCGTCCCCTTCTCCTCCTGCCCCCAATCCCTCCCAGCATCAGGGTCTTTTCCAATGAGTCAACTCTTCGCATAAGGTGGCCAAAGTACTGGAGCTTCAGTTTTAGCATCATTCCTTCCAAAGAAATCCCAGGGTTGATTTCCTTCAGAATGGACTGGTTGGATCTCCTTGCAGTCCAAGGGACTCTCAAGAGTCTTCTCCAACACCACAGTTCAAAAGCATCAATTCTTCAGCGCTCAGCCTTCTTCATAGTCCAACTCTCACATCCATACATGACCACAGGAAAAACCATAGCCTTGACTAGACGGACCTTAGTCAGCAAAGTAATGTCTCTGCTTTTGAATATACTATCTAGGTTGGTCATAACTTTTCTTCCAAGGAGTAAGCGCCTTTTAATTTCATGGCTGCAGTCACCATCTGCAGTGATTTTGGAGCCCAAAAAAATAAAGTCTGACACTGTTTCCACTGTTTCCCCATCTATTTCCCATGAAGTGATGGGGCCAGATGCCATGATCTTCGTTTTCTGAATGTTGAGCTTTAAGCCAACTTTTTATGTTATTAAGGTAGTCATACTATAACATTCCCAAAGCATGTTGCATTACAGTTAAGTGTTTCCAAGTAGTACAAATTCTCTGAGTTAAATGTGTTTAATTCTAAAGATTTGAGGTTGATCACATGGGGAAAACAAGAAAATGTAGGACCATGATTTTAAGAAATCTACTCCAATCTTAATTTTAGTACATAAATCCAGATACCTATACTATCTGTGATAGGGAATTATTTAGAATATCTAAAAAAAAAATTTTTTTAACCACATTGACTGGTATAGCAAAGAAATTCACGAGTTGAAACTTAGTCAGAAATTCATTTTGCAGATGCAGATCAAAAATATAAATCAAAACTGGAGACTAAAAAAAAGGGTCTCTTCAAAAATTAATACTGTAACTTCCCTTCATAAAAATAATGTTTGGCAAGTTCACAGATAAACATTAATCTCTGACAAATAAGCCAACGTTAGGCCCAAAGCCCATCACAGGTCAAATCTTGAAACAGCAAATTTGGAGTCTGTCCAAATTTTCTGTTGGGCTGAATATTTTTGAAATATTTGGACCATCACTTGGGGCTTTAAATTGTGTCATATAGAAATCTGTTTTAACAGGATTTGACATATACACTGTTAAAGTGTTTGCAGTGTTACCTTAGTCCTCCCAGATATTCACGGTGTGTTGGAAGGGATAGTCAGTCTTCCTGGTGCTGGTATCTGAAGAGTTCTGATGAAATTTGGATCCCTTTCCTTTTGAAAAGAAGCTTTACAAAAAGCTTGCCCCAGAGCTTCAAGTCACAAACAGTCTGGGTCAGGTCTTACCTTCATATAAAATCACCTTTCAAAGCATTGAATAGTGCAAGGGTAATGTTCATTTATCTGATAACTCCAGTTATAAGAAACATTCAGACAGGGTTAACTTCTACCGGTACAGCCAGTGACATCCCACCACCAGTTGGCACACGCCCAAGGCCCTGAACACTAGTTTGGAAGCCAGCAGGACATGTTGGTAGTGTGTAAGACGAGGTGTTGTAGTAGATACAATCTGCTGACAGCTTGGTTGTTCCGATACAGGATCTAAACACAACTACCTCCCAAAGTCTATTTGGGAGTTAGAGCTTCTGCATATGGATTAGGGTGGATGTGCACGCTAAGTCACTTTAGTCATGTCTGATTCTTTGCAACCCTATGGACTGTAGCCCGCCAGGCTCCTCTGTCCATGGGATTCTCTAGGCAAGAACACTAACGTGGGTTGTCATGCCCTCCTCCAGGGGATTTTCCTGACCCAGGGATTGAACCCTGTCTCTTATGTCTCCTGCACTGGCAAGTGGTTTCTCTACCACTAGCACCACCTGGGAAGCCCAGCATATGGATTTAGGCGAACACAAACATCCCCTCCTTTTTTGTGCTGATAATTCTTTAAAAACTATATGTCTCATTTATAAGACACAAGCATGAAAAATACACACATATGCATGCTTAGGTCTTGTTCTCATCTCAATCAGTGGGCTAACAGGGTAAGTACTGTGCACACTCTATGTGGGCAGAAAATCTTACCTATTTTCCGTGTTGCATGTCTCCAGCCACTAGGAAAGTGATTGGTTATAAATAAATATTTGTAGAATGAGTGACTAAATTTTTCCAACACTTCTTTTCTTCTATGAGATCTGAAAACGTTACACAAAATGAACTAGAAAACATAGTCTATTTAAATACATAAGAAACCTCTATTGTTTAAAAATTCAGTTTGTTTCTACAATACAAATGTGTGATTGATTTTTCCCTCACCTTCTCCCTCATAAAATTTTCTACTGTAATTCAAAGAAACAAGTCCTTAACTGTTACTTTTCCTCCCACATAACATCACATGTATACAAATTTGACTGAATCAAGTTTCCTTTCACAAGTTTTGGCAACACTGAGATCCAACCAGTCCATTCTGAAGGAGATCAACCCTGGGATTTCTTTGGAGGGAATGATGCTAAAGCTGAAGCTCCAGTACTTTGGCCACCTCATGTGAAGAGTTGACTCATTGGAAAAGACCCTGATGCTGGAGGGATTGAGAGCAGGAGGAGAAGGGGACGACAGAGGATGAGATGGCTGGGTGGCATCACCGACTCAATGGACGTGAGTCTGAGTGAACTCCAGGAGTTGGTGATGGACAGGGAGGCCTGGTGTGCTGCAATTCATGGGGTCGCAAAGAGTCGGACTCAACTGAGCGACTGAACTGAACTGAACTGAAATTCATACAAGCTCTGGGGAAAAAAAGCACTTCCTTCAAACAACTAAGGAAGCCTCAAGGTTTCATTGTCACTGTTTCAGTGAGTTTATATTGAAAGAAGATACAATTTGAGAGAAAAATACATAATTGATATTGTAAAATACGGGGAACTACTCATATTTAGTATGTTAAGATTTATTTATAATTTATATTTTTGCTTCTATTCATCATCTTATTTTACTTCTCTTATTAGAAATGAAATCCTCCTACCTTTATTTTTATGAGATTATCTTTAATGTTAAAGGACTAAAACTGCCATTTAAAATCTACAGTTTAAAATTCATATAATAAAACCCATGAGGATTTATGCTTACAAGAGAGATTTGTCAATTTTATCATTCCTCAAAGAGTTGAGCTGGATCTATAATAGGCAAGAAATCTTATTAATTCTGTCAGATATTTTTCCTGTCAACAGAAATAATATAAAAATGATTTTTTATGATTGAGATTATTAACCAAAACTTATTAAAATGTATGCAATGCATGACAGTGAGCATCTAAATTAGGTCAGGTCAAAATGATTCATCCAGTTATCCTGAATTCTAGATTTTCAGCATAATAATTCATTAAAATATTCTAAATGTGTGTTCCTGAAGGATGATCTTGAAATTCAAAAAAGCAACTTACAAATACAAAAAGTGAAAACAAACTGGAACTCTAGACCCAAAAAAAGTACATTTTTAAACCTGGGAACAACTTTTTAACTTACTTCTAAAGAAGAGAATCTTTAAGATGTTTGACTTTCAAACAATTGCTAGCTTTAAGCATAATTTAACAATAAAAAGTTATATTAAATATACCACTATTTTGAGAATGTATTTTAGTAGTATCCATCCTTATGAATTCTGATTGGGAAAGTGTTTTGGCAAATTTATTAGGTAATTTTTAAACTTATTTTAATGGAAAAATTACAAATTATTTACTATTATTAAAAGTTACCAACTATCAGTTCAGTTCAGTTCAGTCGCTCGGTTTTGTCAGACTCTTTGCGACCCCATGAATCACAGCTTGCCAGGCCTCCCTGTCCATCACCAACTCCAGGAGATCACACAGACTCACGTCCATCGAGTCAGTGATGCCATCCAGCCATCTCATCCTCTGTCATCCCCTTCTCCTCCTGCCCCCAATCCCTCCCAGCATCAGGGTCTTTTCCAATGAGTCAACTCTTCACATGAGGTGGCCAAAGTACTGGAGTTGCAGCTTTAGCATCATTCCCTCCAAAGAAATCCCAGGGCTGATCTCCTTTAGAATGGACTGGTTGGATCTCCTTGCAGTCCAAGGGACTCTCAAGAGTCTTCTCCAACACCACAGTTCAAAAGCATCAATTCTTCGGTGCTCAGCCTTCTTCACAGTCCAACTCTCACATCCATACATGATCACAGGAAAAACCATAGCCTTGACTATAGCAATCAGCAAAGAGAAATATTATAACAACTTAATATTATATTATAATAATATTAATATATATAACATAATGTTAAACACTTAAAGTTTTAAAATACGTATTTCTTCTGTCTACTGCTAAAATTCTAAAATTTGCATGAATATAATTTACAAATATTAAGCACAGTCATGCTCTGTCACTTTAGTCATGTCCAGCTCTTTGTGACCCTATTGACTGTAGCTCACTAGACTCCTCTATCCATGAGATTCTCCAGGCAAGAATACTGGAGTGAATTGCCATGCATTTCTCCAGGGAATCTTCCCAACCCAGAGATCGAACCTACATCTCCTGAGTCTCCTGCATTGCAGGTAGATTCTTTACCCACTGAACAACCTGGGAAGCCCACAGATATTAAGACTGCTAAGTCCAATATTTCTAACTTTAAGGAGGAAAACACAGCTATAAACACACATTGGTTAAAACATAATAAAATGTCAGGAGTTCCAAAAAGGATGCATGATATAAATTGGACTCATTCTCTGCTTCTTGTATATCAAGTATCAATCAATAAGCCTAATTAAGACTGTGAAAGACTTGAAAGCCTGTAAGAAGTTAAGACAAGGACATCAAGAAGTATCTGTGAAAGGAGCCTAGGAAAGGTTCAGAACTTATGGGTGTATGACTGAATGACATCAAAGTTCAATCAAGAAGAAAAACAAGGAACAGCAACCTTTTGAAGATGGTATTAATACTCTGACCCAAGGGCTTCCCAAGTGGTGCAGTGGTAAAAAAAAATCTGCTTGCCAATGTAGGAGACCCAAGAGACCTGGGTTTGATCCCTGGGTTCAATCTCTGGGTTGGGAAGATCTCCTGGGGAAGGAAATGGCAACCCACTCTATTACCTGGAAAATTCCATGGATAGAGGAGCCTTGAGGGCAATAGTCCATTGGGTCACAAAGCGTCGGACATAACTAAGAAACTGAGCATCCAAGATCCTACCCTATGTAGATATTTTTGAATGCCATGCATGGCACAGATGCCAAAGAGTTCCAAGTTCTGAACTGTACACATAAGAAGTAGAAGTCCTACTTATGCTCTTTCTTGAGGGGGGTCTTACTTCAAAAGATCCCAACTATAATGAGCTCTCTTAGCAATTGCAGAAGTTCAAACTGAATGTCCCCCTTCATCCACCCACTACTACACCCTTCACCCTGAAAGGATCCACTGGTCTCCGACACACTTCCTTTCACCTCCTACCCTCTTCTAGGAGCTCCTCATGGCAGGAACTGCCTTACCTTAGTGCCTGAATAAAGAGTCACATTTCATTTACTTTGTTAAGAAATTCTACTTCTAAATTTGATGGTTCCTGTTTTGAAGCCAACAACTAAATATGTTTGCTTTCAGAGTTTGCCTGGTAGCTCAGCTGGTAGAGAATCCACCTGCAATGCCGGAGCCCTGGTTTGATTCCTGGGCTGGGATCCCCTGGAGAAAGGATAGGCTACCCACCTCAGTGTTCTTGGGCTTCCCTGGTGGCTCAATCGGTAAAGAATCCACCCGCAATGTGGGAGACCTGGTTTGGATCCATGGATTTGGAAGAGCCCCCGGAGGAGGGCATGGCACACTCCAGTATTCTTGCCTGGAGAATCCCCATGGACACAGCAGCCTGGCGGGCTGCAGTCCCTGGGGTTGCAAAGAGTCAAACACAACTAAGACCAGCTCAGCACATGTTTTCTTTTGTACCTGACATTGAAACTACCGTAACATAAGCCAGCTATGTTATATTTAATCTTTCCAAGTAATAATTTCCTCTCCTAATTTGTTGTATTTGTTTGGGTTTTTGTTTTGCTTTGCTTTTCCTGTAAGTTATCATTCTTACCCTATTATTCATCTGCTGATGGACATCTAGGTTGCTTCCATGTCCTGGCTATTATAAACAGTGCCGCAATGAACATTGGGGTACTTTAAAATATATGTATATCTTTCTGGCTCTACTTCTAAAATTTGGTTTATACCTAAAGGCCAACTTAATGAAATAACTCCGTGTTAGACATGGAGTCTTTCTGTTCATTTCTCAAAGCCCAGAACCATCCCATAATAGTATTTCCTTCCGATTTTCAATTTCAAATTGATCTAGTATAACATCTTCTGTAAAGCTTCAACCAATCAGCAAAATAACTGCATTGTCTTCCTCCTAAATATACTGAATGGTTTTAAACCTGCAAGTGTACCAAAAATTTAGAAAGAGTATCAATATTTTTCAGAATTTGCCTTACTTCACAAACATTCAGGTAACTAAGTATTGAAGACAAAGAAACATGAGTAAAACATCACATTATATTCATACATCATTCACCCACTTTTGCAATTTAGTTTCAGATCTTCAGAGGATCTGATTGCTATAGGTGGCATGAAGTTAATCCTCATTTATTCACATTTTCAGAACTACCACAGACAATCAGATTTTTGAGGGTAGTTCTGGCTCACAAATTCAAACCAGAGATGACCCCACATTGAAGAAGACATAGGTGCCCACATTAGGCAAGCAAAAGTAAAGATGGCAATGACCAAAGAAACTAGATACTATGCTTTGCTGTATTTCTATTTAATGCCCAGTAGGACTAAAATATCTAGGTAGGTAAATAAACGGATATAGTATAGATATAAAAGGATAGAGCTATTGGATAAAAGAACAATTAGTAAAACTGACTAGCATGGCAATTAATTGTCATATTTACTCTGATTTTTTAAATTAAAACTAAAACCAGAATAGCATTCTCCTGTGAATTGAGGGTCTAGCATACACATAATTATACATGATATTAAAGATTTCAGCCCCATTCTTCACAGTTTCTTCCTCTTACATGATACAGTCTAGAAAGTATTCTAATAAGCTTTACCCATTTATGAAAGCTTCCCATCTTGTTCCTTTTAATAACCTTGCAATTATTATAAATAAAGGTGAGGAACAAAATCATTATTTTTGAGTAAAATGCTAAGCACACTACTTTGCAAATCTTATTAGCATCTCTTTCAGAAAATCACAGGTAGCATAAATAGTGTGTGATGTGAAACTGTCATAGTAAAACTGTAGAGTCTTGCTGATTCTATCTTTACCTCATTCAGGGATAAAGATCCTAGTATGATATTTTTATAACAGTCAACTAAAAATAATATTCCTGAGTTATTTTATGCAATAGAATTTAAAAATCTCTTATTTCTCCCCATAATTACATTAGAGCAAACCAATTAGGTTGATTCTTATTTCACTGGCTAAGTCAACTATTAAGGAAAATTAGGTATATGGCAAGGACTTTAAAAGGAATCAAAATATAATCCAAATATAAGCAGCTACTGAGTTGACATATAACATCATTTTCTTTATCATTGAAAAGGGGTTAATATTCAAATATATGCAAAATATGCACTCATACAACTCAATAACAAAATTCAAATAATCTGATTTAAAATAGAAGAACCAAATAGATATTTCTCCAAAGAAGCTATGCAGATGGCCAACAGGCACATGAGAAGATGCTCAACATGGCTAATCATCAGGAAAATGAAAATCAAAACCACAATGAGATATCACCTCACACCTCTCAGAATGACTGCATCAAAAAGACAAGAGACTGCAAGAGTTGGTGAGGTTGCGGAGGAAAGAAAACCTCTGTGACTACTGGTGAGAATGTAACTTGGTGAGACACCATGGAAAACATGCTGCTGCTGCTTCGTCTGGAGAAGGCAATGGCACCCCACTCCAGTACTCTTGCCTGGAAAAATCCCATGGACGGAGGAGCCTGGTAGGCTGCAGTCCATGGGGTCGCTAAGAGTCGGGCACGACTGAGCGACTTCACTTTCGCTTTTCACTTTCATGCATTGGAGAAGGCAATGGCAACCCACTCCAGTGTTCTTGCCTGGAGAATCCCGAGACAGAGGAGCCTGGTGGGCTGCCATCTCTGGGGTCGCACAGAGTCGGACACGA
This sequence comes from Aepyceros melampus, assembly GCA_006408695.1. Taxonomy (NCBI): domain Eukaryota; kingdom Metazoa; phylum Chordata; class Mammalia; order Artiodactyla; family Bovidae; genus Aepyceros; species Aepyceros melampus. The sequence continues at coordinate 71,939 of SJXQ01011279.1, forward strand.
CTGAAGCGACTTAGCAGCAGCAGCAGCAGCTGCTTAGTCACTCAGTCATGTCCAAATCTTTGGGACCCCATGGACTAGCCCTCTAGGCTCCTCTGTCCATGGAATTCTCCCAGACAAGAATACTGGAGTGGGTTGCCATGCCCTCCTCCAGGGGATCTTCCCAACCCAGGGATTGAACTTGGGTTCTCTTGCATTGCAGGGCGATTCTTTACTGCTGAGCCACCAGGGAAGCCCTAGAAAACATTATAATTTCCTTTGAAAATTAAAAATAGAGCTGCCTTTTCCTTTACTTCTCTAAGAGCAGAAACTGGACCAAAATCCTTCATCTCTTCTATGCATCTGTGGAGTACGGGTCTTGACTATTAACATCCTAGGTTATCTGAATTCCCTTAGATATTATTACCTTAGATAGGTATACCTTAGAATTACCTTAGATAGTATAATTTAAAATAAAAAGTAAATTTAAAATAAGATCAAATGGGGGAAAAAAAGGTCAATCTCTATAACTTTAGAGGAGGAAACATCTCTGAAACAAATGAAGGTAAATATTGTACACCAGGTCTCTCACAATTTGAGTCCAACCTCACCTCCTTCTACACCCTGGACTTCAGCTCCAGTGGGTTACTGAATGGGGGTCTGAATCACCTGCAGAAGGAAGTCTTACTCTTCTCTCACATCTTAGTCATCCTTCATGGCAGCCTCTGGGATGGCTTCCCTACTGCTTCACTCCCCTCATCTGAATCAACTGATTTTTTATTCCTTCACCTTTGGTCCCATGGCATCTGTTCATACCACTGTAGCAGCAAGCCTCCCATTGTGTTAACACTGCCTGTGTTCACCTGTCTTCTCTACTAAGCAGACCTCTGCAGAGACCTAACGATCTCACAGAGACCCCCTCTCTCACAGCAGAACACAGCAGGCACTTTTGAATGTGAGATTCATTCAACAAGAGTCACATTCGGAGGTCTATCACTGATTTTGATCACTTTTTAAAGCATTTATAAGACACAGGATGGCATCCCTATTCAGTAGAAGTATGGGTGAAGTAGCCACACCATCACTTCCTCTTCTGCTGGAATCCTGCCCTGCCAAGGACTGTGGCCCCAGGACTGGGTGATCTCCAGAAGCCAGTTCAGCAAATGCCACTCTATCCAGCCACCAGCTCTCATTCTTAGGCTGCGTTACTGAGGGCAAACAGGTCAGGAAGGCCCTCAGAGGTCCTCAGAGATGTTAATCACTCCCTAGAATAATCTGTCCCTGAGCTTCACTAGGTCCTCCATTTTCTTGCAGGATTTCCCCATTCTCCAATGACTTAAGCTTCTCTGTGTCCCGTGGTAGCATTTCTCTCAAATTTACTCAGTCAACTATACCACACAGAAATGTTGGTGAAAATGTAATCAAATAAGATGAATATGAGGTGGTTGGATGGCATCACAGAGTCAATGGACTTGAACTCTGGCGAACTCCCGGAGATGGTGAGGGACAGAGGGGCCTGGTGTGCCACAGTCCATGGAGTTGCAATGAGTTGGACACAATTTGGTGACTGAACAACAACAAGATTAATATACAGGCACCCTATTCATATCTGAAAAGTTGACTTAAGATAGAGGCAGCTTTGCATAGTGTGGAAGCAATGGACCACCCAATAAATCATGTCAGGATAATGATTAGCTACACAAGGGATAAATAAATTTAGATTTTTACATCACAGCATGAAAAAATAAGTTATTGTAAAAGAATATATCGATTGTATAGTGAAATATGTTTTAAACAAGATACAAAAGATATTAGCTTTTAAAGAAAATGTTAATATATTCCACTGTACCAAAATCTAAAGCTCTGTTCACCAAAAGAAACTCTTAAAATACAAAGACATTCTACAGACTGAAAACATGCATGTGCAACGCATATAACTGACAAAGAACTGGTATCTTAACAATATCATGAAGCTGAAAAATTAACAGGACAAGAACATATGATCTAACAGATAATGGGCAAGGAGACAATTCACACCAAAGTAAATATTAAACTCTAATAAGCAGGGCAAAGGGGCTTCCAGGTGTCTTAGTGGTAAAAAATTTGTCTGCCAGTGCAGGAGACTCAGGTTCAATCCCTGAGTTGGGAAGATCCCCTGGAGAAAGAAATGGCAATCCACTCCTGTGCTCTTGCCTGGGAAATCTCATTAACAGAGGAGCCTGGAGGGCTACAGTCCATGGGGTCAGAGTCAGACACGACTTCACAACTAAACAACAAAAACATGGAAAAGCAAATAAAGACCCTTAAAAGATTTTTAAAATATTTATCCATTTGGCAAATATTTAAAAGTCTAATATCAAGTGTTATCAACAATGTAGAGAAATAGGAATTGGGTATTTAGTTGTTGGGAGTATAAACCGGAGGATAATTTGGTAAAACAAAAGACATAGATATCTCCAAGCCAGTGATGACACATCTAGGTTTATTCTAGAGGGATTCTGTGTACAAGAAGAGTTTTAAGAATATTAATTGCAGAATTTTATAAGGGCAAAAACTTGAAAACAATCTTAGAGGATATGCTACTTAGAGAATTACTGGGAGAGTGAATAGACAAATTATTGTGTATCAATACAGTGGGATCTTATATAGCATTTTAAAACAAGCTGACTCTACATACATCATCATGAATAAATCTTAAAAATATTGATTGAGCAGAATGATATGTATACAACTATTGTTACACATAAGCTTAAAATATACATAATACTATGTGCTATTTCTAGATGATTACAACTGTAGCAAAAATATAAATAGCATAAACCTCTGAATTGTGATTACCTCTAGGAAAAGAGAAATCAAATGCTTTATCTCAAAAATTAACTGAAAATATCTAAGCAAATGAGACAAAAAGTTAGCACCCAACATCTCATGCAGATACAAAAATGCCTATTATTGTATGCTAATTTTGGTATGTTTTGAATAATTATTTTAAAAAGAAAGTGAAGCAGTGAGGTACCATCTCACACCAGTCAGATGGCTACTATCAAAAAGTCTACAAACAATAAAAGCTGGAGAGGATGTGGACAAAAGGGCATCCTCTTACACTGTTGGTGGGAATGCAAACTAGTACAGCCACTATGGAGAACAGTGTGGAGATTCCTTCAAAAACTGGAAATAGAACTGCCATATGACCCATATGGCAAAAAAAAAAAACCACCACAATATTGTAATTAGTTTCCAATTAAAATAAATTAATTTTTTAAAGGAATAAATAAATAGAAAGTGAGGGAAAAAGAAAAACACTTGCTCATGATGAAAACAATTAAGAACAACATGATCACTCAGTGTTTTGCTTTATTTCCTTCCATTCAATTTCTGTGATTCTTTTACGTCATTGAGAATATATTTTATTATCACTTGTATGTTCTGCTTTTTGTTTATGTAATACAATAGCACAAGCACGTTTCATCATGATCACACAATTATGCACATTAAATGGTTGTGCATTTATTTGTCTTGCTAGTCTACATTTTGGGGCATTCAGCTTTCTCTAATTTTGCTTGATTATGAAAAACTTAATGTTAAAAATGTCTTTGTACTGTTTCTGTAGTTCTGATTACTCTGAAGGATCTTCTAATTTTATAAGAAGTTTTAAAACTTGTAAGAACTTAAAAATTGGCCTTGGTAAGTATGGCAGAGCTTCAAAACAAATCAGCAACAGGTGTGAAAATGTACAGTTCTGGGCAAAAATCAAGGTAGCTCCTTGCTAAGGGATTAATTTGTGTGCTATGGGAACTGTCACTTCTGAAACTCTCTATGGAGTATAGTGGTCACCAGCTGATTAAAGATAAATAGCGGAAAATCTTGTGTCCGGAGGGGAATCTGGCAATGATGTGCGTCCTCCTGGACACCGCTTCCCTCACAGGACTGACTGCACGCTCCCCAGGAGGGAGCCCCCGGGGAGCTGTGATGCCAGTCAGGTGAACTAGTGTTGTGACTATGAAATGCTAACAGGAAAGATTAGAAGAGATCCAGGGAACGCTACATATAGAGCTTCACAAAGCAGGCACATAAACCAACAAAAAGAAAATCAATATTATTATGTAATATTATTGAATATGCAGTATTTAATAATATTAAATGATAATGCTATTGAATATGTAGTATTTAATGTTAAGTGGAAGTTATTGAATATGTAGTATTTAATAATAATAAATGATAGTGTTATTGAATATGTAGTATTTGGGCTTCCCAGGTGGCTCAAGTGGTAAAGAAGAAAAGAAGCTGCCTGCCAATGCAGGAGATGCAGGAGACATGGGTTCGATCCCTGGATTGGGAAGATCCCCTGGAGGAGGAAATGGCAACCCACTCCAGTATTCTTGCCTGAAGAATCCCAGGGACAGAGGAGCCTGGTGGGCTATAATCCCTGGGGTTGTAAAGAATGAGACACAACTGAGCACACACAACCACAAACACACACACACACATAGTGTTTTTAAAAAAAAATCTCCAGCATGAGAATCATGCTATTCTTTGAAACTCTAAATATCATTCTCATGCACTGAAAGAAAATTCAGTAACTACTTTAGCTAAACAAATAACATTTTTTAAAAAACTCTTTTCCCTTTGAATATAAGTTTTAGAAATACTGGAAAATTTTATCAGTTCACAATTACATTTTTCTTAGTCTATTTATTAAAAATACAATCCGACAAGGGCTTCCCTTGTGGCTCAGCGGGTAAAGAATCCGCCTATAATGAGGGAGACTCGGGTTCGATCCCTGGGTTAGAAAGATCCCCTGGGGAAAGGAAAGGCTACCCACTCCAGTATTCTGGCCTGGAGAATTGGATGGACTATATAGTCCATGGGGTCTCAAAGAGTCAGACACAACTGAACAACTTTCACTTCACTTCATAATTCATTACCTGAATATAAATAAAAATGTGACTCCCTTTAAAGTGCAGAAAATAAAGATAAAATAATAAAACACCGGCCCTTAATTTTTTTAAGCAACATATTTTTTTAACTTTTCATGTTTTTCTATTACTATTACGGCTTCATTCGTAATGAAATAGCAGTGCTGTCCAACTGCATTAGAGCAAACTCTAGTGGTAATTGGGTAAAAACCTTTGAAGAATCTTTCTCTTATACCTTGCAGGAATGATGAGTTTTACTATACCCAAAGACTGACTTAGCAAACCAGGAGCATTGTAAAGAAAGGTCTTTGGGGAGCAGGGATAAAGAACTCTTTCTGGTTCCTCATTACCCGGGAGCCCACCGGCATGCCCCTGCAGTCATGCCTCCAGCAGACACCTCAGCAAGCTGGCAGGGCAGCCGCCCACGCCCTCCTATGGTATCGTGATCATTAGCTTTTCATCTCAAGGGGACTTTACAAACATTAACCAATTAACAGGAGTTTGCAGATGTAAATACCAGTAAGCAAGCGGAACAGAAATACAGTTATGTAAAAGTTCCAGCTCAGATGTGTTTACCCATTTGAAATTTACAATCTAATTTCAGTAAATGCCATCCTCTGGAACAAAATTTAAAGGTCATAGCTATTAATGACATTAAATTCCTTTATTATTAAGGGGTAGGTGCTTAATAAATTCTGAATGCAACTTTTAGGAAATTCGTCCTCCATCCTCCCCAAAAGGAAAGAAAGAAAATTAAAAACACTGTTTATGAAAACCCTGATTTTTAGCCCAAAGCAGGTGGAAATCCTTGAAAGAGTACTCTTCTAAAACCTCATAGTCTCCCCAGCTAAGATCTATGGAAGCAATGTGGTAGGGATTAAGCTAGCAGTTCATTTCGCTCCTATTATGTATGATGCATATTAAAGCTGTGTTCATTCATTTTATATTGTTTTCTGTTTTTAGTAAGGTAATTTACACTTAGAGGTGCCATGAATGAAGACAATACTAACTGCTTAGTTATGGTGCGCAAAATTATTTTGATCATCAGCCTGAAAAGAAAATGAACTTTAAAAAATTATATATCCTAAAATATTTTAACTCTTCTGCATATTCATCAAGATGATCTTGTGATCATTTTCACTGTCACAGTAACCAGACATTCTGAGTGGTAACCAGACATACCAATATATAAAGTAAATGTATAAGAATAAAAGGTGAGACACCTTACCTAGGTCATTCATTCCTCCTACCTAAAGAAGCTGGGCACTCTTTAACTAGGATGTTACTGAAAAATGGAGCTTGAATTGATTGTACAGTAAGCATGTTATCATTAAAATTATTTTAACAGGCTAATTATGCTGTATATGGAAAAACAGGCATTGCTACTCCAATCTCACCTGCGTCCCTTTTCTCGAAACTCTCACAGAATAAGAATAAGAGAAGGAGCATGTGACTATACAATCCATCTGAAACAGAGCAAGATTCATCTTGAGCATCCCCTGCAATGTCTGTAAATACCTTTCCTTGCCTGTACTGAATAGATTTTCTTCTTCGTGTATCAGTTATGTAGACCATTAATGTTTTACTTAAAGTTCCCATTACCAGTATTGGAAAAGATAAATATTAACTTGCATACATTCTGGAGAGATCATTAAAAGGATGATCTGAAAAAAAAAACATTGAACAAGCAATAATCTAGTTTCAGTTCAGTTCAGTTCAGTCGCTCAGTCGAGTCCGACTCTTTGCGACCCCCATGAATCACAGCACACCAGGCCTCCCTGTCCATCACCAACTCCCGGGGTTCACCCAGACCCACGCCCATGGAGACGTGGCCATGGTGCCATCCAGCCATCTCATCCTCAGCCGTCCCCTTCTCCTCCTGCCCCCAATCCCTCCCAGCATCACAGTCTTTTCCAATGAGTAAACTCTTCGCATGAGGTGGCCAAGGTACTGGAGCTTCAGCTTCAGCATCATTCCTTCCAAAGAAATCCCAGGGTTGATCTCCTTCAGAATGGACTGGTTGGATCTCCTTGCAGTCCAAGGGACTCTCAAGAGTCTTCTCCAACACCACAGTTCAAAAGCATCAATTCTTTGGCATTCAGTCTTCTTTACAGTCCAACTCTCACATCCATACATGACCACAGGAAAAACCATAGCCTTGACTAGATGGACCTTAGTCGGTCCATCTAGTCAAAGTAATATCTAGAAAGTAATCTATCTAGTATCTAGTAATATCTAGCAAAGTAATATCTCTGCTTTTGAATATGCTATCTAGGTTGGTCATAACTTTTCTTCCAAGGAGTAAGCGTCTTTTAATTTCATGGCTGCAGTCACCATCTGCAGTGATTTTGGAGCCCAGAAAAATAAAGTCTGACACTGTTTCCACTGTTGCCCCATCTACTTCCCATGAAGTGATGGGATAAGTAGAATATCTAGTCCCAAATTTTAAAAACTTAGCATAGGAATTATGTGGTAGGGGAAAAGGATATATATATACTTTGGGGTCAGATAAATTTGACTATAAATCTTGGCTTCAGGCTTGAGAACCTGAAATCAACTCTTTATTAGATTCAGTTTCTTCATCTGTAAAGTAGTGGTATTACAAGCCTTTAAAAATTAATTATGTGAAAGAATCACTCTTCAAAAAAAACAAAAAATAGAGTCAAAAAAATGGCATATAGAAGCCAGGGAATATATAGGGACAGAGGGAAGGTTGGATGGATGGTTAGAAGATAAAGAATGAATAGATAGATATAGATAGATAGACAACCTCCACATATTAACCACCATCTTCGACAAGTTAAAAGACGCTTACTCCTTGGAAGGAAAGTTATGACCAGCCTAGACAGCATAATAAAGAGCAGAGACATTACTTTGCCAACAAAGGTCTTCTAGTCAAGGCTATGGTTTTTCCAGTGGTCATGTATGGACGTGAGAGTTCGACTATAAAGAAAGCTGAGTGCTGAAGAATTGATGCTTTTGAACTGTGGTGTTGAAGAAGACTCTTGAGAGTCCCTTGGACTGCAAGGAGATCCAACCAGTCCACCCTAAAAGAAATCAGTCCTGAATATTCATTGGAAGGACTGATGTTGAAGCTGAAACTCCAATACTTTGGCCACCTGATATGAAGAACTGACTCATTTGATAAGATCCTGATGCTCAGAAAAATTGAAAGTGGGAAAAGGGGACGACAAAGGATGAGATGGTTGGATGGCATCATTGACTCAAGGACATGCTGCTGCTGCTGCTGCTGCTAAGTCACTTCAGTCGTGTCCGACTCTGTGCGACCCCAAAGATGGCAGCCCACCAGGCTCCCCCGTCCCTGGGATTTTCCAGGCAAGAACACTGGAGTGGGTTGCCATTTCCTTCTCCATAACATGAGTTTGAGTAAACTCAGGGAGTTGGTAATAGACAGGGAGGCCTGGCATGCTGCAGTCCATGGGATCGCAAAGAGTTGGACAAGACTGAGCGACTGAGCTGAACTTGACAAGTTTATACCATGAGATCCTCCCATTTGTTTATCATTGTCAACAATCGTGGGTAACTTTACCTGAAATCGGACCCCAGTGGCTCAGATGGTAAAGAATCTGCCTGCAGTGCAGGAGACCCAGATTTGATCCCTGAGTCAGGAAGATCCTCTGGGGAAGGGAATGGCTACCCACGCTAGTATTCTTGATTGGAGAATGCCATGGACAGAGGAGCCTGGCGGGCCACAGTGCATGGGGTCACAAAGAGTTGGACACAACTGAGTGACTAATATTTTCACTTTTAACCTTAGAAGAATTGAGGCAGTAAACAAGGACGATTAAAGGCAACTGTAAGAATCGCCTCCCTCCCCCTTGCTGGTGATGACAGGTATAACATTACCAGTCTCCAAATGCCCAGACTCACAAGTGCTACTCTGATCTCTGACTAGTAGATAAACATCATGGCATTTCTCTAGCATAAGAAATCTACCCTCCCTAGCTACTAGCATTGAGAGATGACACAGTGTAGAGAGGTGACCTATAGTCACACAGCCTGGGTTTAAACCTTGGCTTTGCCACCTGTGAACTCACCTTAGGCAAATTGCTACTTGCCACCTGTGTGACCTTGGATAATTTACATAACTTTGCCTCAGTTTCCTCATTTGTGCAATGGGGTTTGTCATAGTCTTATTTTATAGGATTGTTGTGACAACTCAAGACCAAGTCAGTATACTTAAAACCTTATTTTTAAAAAAAAAAGGTTTATTGTTATTATTATCCTTTCTACATGTTTTCAATCTCAGTAAAATGTATAGAATAAGTACTTTTATATTATTCCATGGATGTTACAAAATAAAATAAAATTTTTATTGCCCATAAAATTTCAGCAAAATAAGAAACATCTTACCACATCTTCAAGAAAGAATTGGCCCTTAGGTCTCACAAAGTTTACACAGGATGAGTGGGAATATCTATGGTATTCGTAGGCTTAGGGGAAAGAAAAGAAATGAATTAGTTGGGGAAAAAAATATGAAAATCATGAGGACATTATATTCAGGGTTCTGTACAAGAAGAGGGGATTTAGAAAGATAATAAAAAAGACTTGGGGATCAAATCTCCCTTGCAGTTGACCTGAGTCTCTGGTCCTTAGAGCAGTGGTAAGGTCATCCTTGGAATCCTACTAGACTCCTCTTTCTATATCATTTGGTTGAGCTACCAAACCTCTTTCCAATGTCTGACCCATCTCCCATCCTTGCTTCATTCATGCCTCCACCATTTCTACCCTCAGTTACTACATCTTTTTGTTTTCACTTTTATTTTTAATTGGAGGACAATTGTTTTACAAAGTTACATCTTGATGGGTCTTTTTCATAGTCTCTCTCTCTCCAGCCACCTTCCACAAAGCTACTAAATAGTCTTTCTAACCCTTATGGCAGAAAGTGAAGAGGAGCTTAAAAGCCTCTTGTTGAAAGTGAAAGAGGAGAGTGAAAAAGTTGGCTTAAAGCTCAACATTCAGAAAACGAAGATCATGGCTTCTGGTCCCATCACTTCATGGAAAATAGATGGGGAAACAGTAGAAATAGTGTCAGACTTTATTTTGGGGGGCTCCAAAATCACTGCAGATGGTGACTGCAGCCATGAAATTAAAAGATGCTTACTCCTTGGAAGAAAAGTTATGATCAAGCTAGATAGTATATTCAAAAGCAGAGACATTACTTTGCCGACTAAGGTCCAACTAGTCAAGGCTATGGTTTTCCCTGTGGTCATGTATGGATGTGAGAGTTGGACTGTGAAGAAGGCTGAGCCAGAAGAATTGATGCTTTTGAACTGTGGTGTTGGAGAAGACTCTTGAGAGTCCCATGGACTGCAAGGAGATCCAACCAGTCCATTCTGAAGGAGATCAACCCTGGGATTTCTTTGGAAGGAATGATGCTAAAACTGAAACTCCAGTACTTTGGCCACCTCATGCGAAGAGTTGACTCATTGGAAAAGACCCTGATGCTGGGAGGGATTGGGGGCAGGAGGAAAAGGGGACGACCGAGGATGAGATGGCTGGATGGCATCACGGACTCGATGGACGTGAGTCTGAGTGAACTCCGGGAGTTGGTGATGGACAGGGAGGCCTGGCGTGCTGCGATTCATGGGGTCGCAAAGAGTCGGACACGACTGAGCGACTGAACGGAACTGAACTGAAGCTATATTCTGGTAATTCTGCCCTCTGGCTAGTATCCATCAGTTACACCTCCTGGTCCTTATTAGTCTACATGTCCCAGCAAGAAAGATAAAGTCATCATCACCGACCCCACATGCTTCTCCAGCCTAATCCCTCACCCACCTGTTCCTCTCAAGCTGAACTTTTGCTTTCAGCCTCCAAATGTCCACTGAACATGCCCTGCATTTCCTGGCCATTATTCCAAAGTATCTGGAATTTCAGTCCCCTTGCTGGGTGGCGTAGTGATGGATAAGGTGAATTTCCTCTTGCCTTAAGTATTGCAATTCATCTTTCCCATGTAATTTCCTTATTCTAAGCAATAAAAGAACAGCTTCTGAGAAAATGTTCTCATCAGCAGAATGTTCACTGAATTACTCTGAGGATTATTTGGACATGTTCTTATGTATCCCAAGAGACTATTTTCTAATCATTCCTGAAAATCATTTTCTAAACTCTGACACTGCTCTTGAGTTAAATGGAGTGTGTATATTTGTATATATGACAAGTTAAGGAATCTACATTTTACAATATTGAGATAACTATAATGGCTGTCTCCTGCACTGAGACAAAATATCCTTACAATTATAATACAAAGGAACTCATAGAAAGAACTTGGAACTTTAGCTGATGGTTCACCATGCCTTTAATTATGCACTCAGCTATCTAGTGTGTGATCTCACAGTTTAAAAAGTTAATGTCCTTTCTCTACAAGTGCTCTGAATAGAACAGTGTTGTTTTGCCTTGATTTTCTGCTTACTTTAGGGCTTCCCTGTTGGCTCAGATGGTAAAGAATCTGCCTTCAATGCAAGAGACTCAATTCCACCCCTGGGTCGGGAAGATCCCCTAGAGAAGAGAATGGCAACCCACTCCAGTATTCTTGCCAGGAGAGCCCCATGGATAGAGGAGCCTGGTGGGCTACAGTCCATGGGGTCGAAAGAGTTGGACATGAAAGTTAAAAGTGAAAGTGAAGTCACTCAGTCATGTCCGACTCTTTGAGACCCCATGGACTGTAGCCTATCAGGCTCCTCCACCATGGGATTTTCCAGGCAAGAGTGCTGGAGTGGATTGCCATTTCCTTCTCCAGGGGATCTTCCTGACCCAGGAATCAAACCCGAGTCTCCCACATTGTAGGCAGATTCTTTGCTGTCTGAGCTACCAGAGAAGCCTGAGCTATTGACACTTTCTGCTTACTTTGTGCTAAAATTTTAAGAAAATGTAACTTTCACTTTGGGCCCAAGAGAAAGGACTTAGGTTATTTTTTCAAAGAACAGACACATTACCACATTACCATGACATTAAAAAAAAAAAAAAGGCTAAAGGTAGCTCAGAAGGTAAAGAATCTGCCTGCAACACAGGAGACCTAGGAAGATGCCCTGGAGCAAGAAATGGCAAACCACTCCAGTGTTCTTGCCTGGAGAATCCCATGGACAGAAGAGTCCAGCAAGTTACAGTCCATGTGGTCATGAAGAGTCGGACACAACTGAGCAACTAACATGCTGGATGACATTCCCAACACTCTGACCTCAATTCTTTGACCTCTATTTCCAGTTATATTTTCTTTTGCTTTACCTCAGTATCCCATAGCCATTCAAAATCACAACAGGAACTCTCCAGAGCCACACCACATCTGAAATGAAAGTCCGACCGTCCCCTCCCATTCCCCTTTCTCTCCTTCAGCACTCCCTAGCCACGTGGACTCCTTCACTTTCTCTCAGCAGCCCCTCTAGCCTTCCTTTCTCTCCTCATTCAGGATGGATGACTTTCAGACTCTCTCACCTTCTTGTCCATTCCTCCACCATTTCTGCAGCAGGCACCATCCCTGCCCTTGTTCAGAGGTTGAATTCTTTAATATGCATTTTCCTCTTCCCTTTCTGGCACCCACTTCTTAATTCTCCCTGCCAATCTCTCCTTCTCTAGCTTGCTATTCAATTCCAAGTCATTCTCCACAGAACGGCGAAGCTATTATAGACGACATCTACTTCGCTGGCTCAAAAGCCGATAATGGCGTCTCATTATCTATCGTTGTTGTTTGGCCGCTCACTCGCATCTGACCCTTTGAGACCCCATAGACTGCAGGACACAAGCCTTCCCTGTCCTTCACCATCTTCCAGAGTTCACTCAAACTCATGTCCATTGAGTTGATGATGCCATCCAACCATCTCATCCTCTGTCATCCCCGTCTCCTGCCCTCAGTCTTCCCCAGCATCACGGTCTTTTCCAATGAGTTGGCTCTTCCCACCAGGTGGCCAAAGAATTGGAGCTTCAGCTCCAGCATCAGTCCTTCCAATGAATATTCAGCATTGATATCCTTTAGGATTGACTGATCTCCCTGCTGTCCAAGAGACTCTCAAGAGTCTTCTGCAGCACTACAGTTGAAAAGCATCAATTCTTTGGCACTCACCCTTCTTTATGGTCCAACTCTCACATCAATACACGACTACTAGAAAAGCTGTAGCTTTGCCTATACACACCTCTGTTGGCAAAGTGATGTCTCTGCTTTTTAATAAGCTGTCTAGGTTGACTGTGTGGATCACAATAAACTGTGGAAAATTCTGAGAGAGATGGGAATACCAGATCACCTGACCTGCCTCTTGAGAAACCTATATGCAGGTGAGGAAGCAACAGTTAGAACTGGACATGGAACAACAGACTGGTTTCAATAGGAAGAGGAGTGTGTCAAGGCTGTATATTGTCACCCTGCTTATTTAACTTCTATGCAGAGTACATCATGAGAAACGCTGGACTGGAAGAAACACAAGCTGGAATCAAGATTGCCAGGAGAAACATCAATAAACTCAGATATGCAGATGACACCACCCTTATGGCAGAAAGTGAAGAGGAGCTAAAGAGCCTCTTGATGAAAGTGAAAGAGGAGAGTGAAAAAGTTGGCTTAAAGCTCAACATTCAGAAAACGAAGATCATGGCATCCATCATCATGAGAAATGCTGGACTGGAAGAAACACAAGCTGGAATCAAGATTGCCGGGAGAAATATCAATTACCTCAGATATGCAGATGACACCACCCTTATGGCAGAAAGTGAAGAGGAACTAAAAAACCTCTTGATGAAAGTAAAAGAGGAGAGTGAAAAAGTTGGCTTAAAGCTCAACATTCAGAAAACGAAAATCATGGCATCCAGTCCCATCACTTCATGGGAAATAGATGGGGAAACAGTGGAAACAGTGTCAGACTTTATTTTGGGGGGCTCCAAAATCACTGCAGATGGTGACTGCAGCCATGAAATTAAAAGACGCTTACTCCTTGGAAGAAAAGTTATGAGCAACCTAGACAGCATATTCAAAAGCAGAGACATTACTTTGCCAACTAAGGTCCATCTAGTCAAGGCTATGGTTTTTCCTGTGGTCATGTACGGATGTGAGAGTTGGATTGTGAAGAAGGCTGAGCACCGAAGAATTGATGCTTTTGAACTGTGGCATTGGAGAAGACTCTTGAGAGTCCCTTGGACTGCAAGGAGATCCAATCAGTCCATTCTGAAGGAGATCAGCCCTGGGATTTCTTTGGAAGGAATGATGCTAAAGCTGAAACTCCAGTACTCTGGCCACCTCATGCAAAGAGTTGACTCATTGGAAAAGACTCTGATGCTGGGAGGGATTGGGGGCAGGAGAAGAAGGGGACGACAGAGGATGAGATGGCTGGATGGCATCACTGACTCAACGGGTGTGAGTCTGAGTGAACTCCGGGAGTTGGTGATGGACAGGGAGGCCTGGCTGCGACTCATGGGGTCCCAAAGAGTCGGACACAACGGAGCGACTGAACTGAACTGAACTGAGCCATAGTTATACACAGGTCCTGAAACTCCTTCCCACCTCCCAGCCCTTTAGGTTGTCACAGAGTTCAGGGCTGAGCTCCCTGCATCACACAGCCAAGTCTCACTAGCTATCTATTTTACACATGGTAATGTATATGTTTGAATACTACTCTCTCAATTCGTCGTCCCACCTTCTCCTTTCTCCACTGTGTCCACAAGTCTGTTTTCTATATCTGCATCTCCACTGCTGCCCTGCAGACAGGTCCATCAGTACCATCTCTCTAGATTCCATATCTATGCATTAATATATAATATTTGCTTTTCTCTTTCTGACTGACTTACATTCTGTGTAATAGGTGTTCATCCACCTCATTAGCACTGATTCATGCCCTAGCTATTGTAAATAGGGCTGCAATGAACACTGGGGTACATGTGTCTTTTTTAAAATTTTGGTTTCTCACAGTATATGCTCAGTAGTGGGATTGTTGGGTTATATGGTGAGCTATATCAATTTACATTCCCACCAACAATGCAAAAGGGGTCCCTTTTCTCCATACGCTCTCCAGCATTTATTGTTTGTAAATTTTTTGATGATGGCCATTCAGGCCAGCATAAGGTGATATCTCATGAGATCTCATTGTAGTTTTGATTTGTATTTCTCTAATAGTGAGAGTTTCCCCATCTATTTCCCATGAAGTGATGGGACTGGATGCCATGATCTTCGTTTTCTGAATGTTGAGCTTTAAGCCAACTTTTTCACTCTCCTCTTTCACTTTCATCAGGGGGCGTGATGGGAAATAGATGGGGAAACATCAGTGTCAGACTTTATTTTTGGGGGCTCCAAAATCACTGCAGATGGTGATCGCAGCCATGAAATTAAAAGACACTTATTCCTTAGAAGAAAAGTTATGACCAACCTAGACAGCATATTCAAAAGCAGAGACATTACTTTGCCAACAAAGGTCCGTCTAATCAAGGCTATGGTTTTTCCAGTGGTCACGTATGGATGTGAGAGTTGGACTGTGAAGAAGGCTGAGCACCAAAGAATTGATGCTTTTGAACTGTGGTGTTGGAGAAGACTCTTGAGAGTCCCTTGGACTGCAGGGAGATCCAACTAGTCCAATGTGAAGGAGATCAGCCCTGGGATTTCTTTGGAGGGAATGATGCTAAAGCTGAAACTCCAGTACTTTGGCCACCTCATGCGAAGAGCTGACTCATTGGAAAAGACTCTGATGCTGGGAGGGATTGGGGGCATGAGGAGAAGGGGACGACAGAGGATGAGATGGCTGGGTGGCATCACTGATTCGACGGACGTGAGTCTGAGTGAACTCCGGGAGTTGGTGATGGACAGGGAGGCCTGGTGTGCTGCAATTCATGGAGTTGCAAAGAGTCGGACACAATTGAGTGACTGAACTGAATAGTGAGAGATGTTGAGCATGTTTTCCTGTGTTTATTAGCCATCTGCAAGTCCTCTTTGGGAAAAGTCTGTTTAGCTCTTCTGCTCTCTTTTTGATTGGGTTGTCTGTTTTTCTTGTATTGGGCTGCATGAGCTGCTTATATATTTTGGAGATTAATTCTTTGTCGATTATTTCATTTGCTATTCCTTTCTCCCATTCTGAGGGTTGTCTTTTTACCTTGTTTATAGTTTCCTTTGCTCTGCAAAAGCTTTTAGGTTTAATGAGGTCCCATTTGTTTATTTTTTTTTAATTTCCCTTACTTTAGGAGGTGGGTCATAGAGGATCTTGCTTTGATTTATGTCAAGGAGTGTACTGCCTATGTTTTCCTCTAAGAGCTTTATAGTTTCTGGCCTTACATTTAAGTCTTTAATCCATTTTGAGTTTATTTTCATGTATGGTGTTAGGTGTTCTAGTTTCATTCTTTTAGTTAGAGGATACATGTAATAAAAACAAAAGCTCTAGTTAGCCCTCCCACACAGATAGGTTCCTACTAATAGAAGAGAGAAAATCAAATATTAAGAGTTTCAGGAGTGAATAATTAGAAGCTTCTTAGAAAACATCTACTGTTTAAATATAGTGCTTTGCCTTCAAAAATATGTTTTCTGGGGAAAGGACTAGTCAAGTCCAACAGAATGCTGTTAACATTAGCTTCTACTCTTCTAAGTTGTTATTATGAGACATTCAACCTGAGAGAACTGTTGAAAGAATAACACAGTGAATAAGTTATATACCACCACTCAGATTCAACAGTTGTTATTATTTTAGCACATTTGCTTTTCTGTTCTTCCTTCTTTCACCCTCCTCTCCCCCATATATATACATATATATATATATATTTTTTTTTTTTTTTTAAATTAAGTGACAAGTATCATGACATTTCACTTCTAAATACTTCAGCATGCATGTCCTAACACAGTGCTTCTCAAACTTAATGGCCTATGAATCACGGCAGATTCTGATTCTGCTGGTCAGAGGAAGTATCCAAGGTTCTGCTTTTCTAAGAAACTCTCAGGTGTTGCAATGCTATGCATTCACCCACCACATTTGAATAGCAAGTACAAGTATAAGGATATCCTCCGACATGCCCACAATACCTTAGCTTACCTAAGAAAATTAATAATTTCTTATTATCTAATACACAGTCCATATTCAAATTTCCCCGAATGTCTTTTATACCTTTTCTCCCCCTTAACCAAGAAGATCCAACCAAGTTCCATATATGTTTATCTCCAATCTCTGTAATCTAGAACCACCTTTCTCCCACCTTTGAAAGATGAAGGAAGTTATTTTACAGATTATTCTCCAATCTGAATTTATCAGATTGTACTCAGGGTATCTAATTTGTACTTTCCTCCCATGGATTTCTTGTAAACAGAAACTCCTATAAACAGGAAATCAAGTTGAACCTGTTTCGCCAGAATATTCCATAAGCGATGGTGATAAAGTCAGCCTACATTGCTTTAAGCACATAATGCAGGTTCATCAGCAAAATTAACTCTGACCACACAGATAAGGTAGAGACCGTTGAATCACTCCATTCTGAAAGCAGTTTTCCCTCGGCAATTAGAATTAACCTCAGGGTGCTATTTAGGCATTTTGGGATTATCCTGCCCCCTAACACTCTTTTACCTGGAGATCCTTGCCTGAATTATTTCATTGAGGGTCATAAAACTGTGATTTTCTAATTCTATTATTCTTCTGCAGTCACTAGCTGGCATTCTTCTTAAAGAAGAGCTTTCTGAGGCTTCCCAGGTGGTCTGGTGGTTAAGAATTCACCTTGCAATGCAAAGGACAGTGATTTGATACCTGGTCCATGAAGATCCCACATGTCACGGGGCAAGTGAGCCTGTGAATTGCAACTACTGAGCCCATGCATACTAGAGCCTGTGCTCCACAACAAGAGAAAACACCACAATGAGAAGCCCACATACCGCAACTGGAGAGTAGCCTCCGCTCACCACAACTAGAGAATCTGTGTGCAGCAACAGAGACCCAGCACAGCCAAAGCAAATAAATAAATACTAAAAAAATGAAGGAGAGCTTTCTCTTATCAACTGGGGGTGAATCACATCCTTCTTTTGTTAAAGGTAAATTCCTTCCCTTTTATCAATTTTCAGAGTAATTTTATGTAAGTTGCTCCAATGGTAGGTAGCAACTGAGGAATTTTCCTTTTTCTTTTTTTTTTTTTAGTATCAGGATGGACTAAAGATGTTCTTCTTTATTGAAGGCTTAATCGATCATGTTTTTTTTTGATGACTGAATTGCCCCAGGGTTGGTCAGTGTGAGCCTCTTCAAACAGGCTCCACAGTCTTTCTGTCACGTCCTCAGTGTGTGTTTCTTTGAATTCTGGCACACAATGCTCTAACTCTTAACCAAAAGTTAAAAAGTAACCTAGGGAATTCCCTGGCAATCCAGTGGTTAGGACTCTGGGTTCTCACTGCCAAGGGTCTGGGTTTGATCCCAGTTGGGGATAAGAACTTAGTACTGCACTAAGCCGTGCAGTACAGCCTAAAATAAAAAAAGTAACCTACAAAGACTGTTATGTGACGTTTTATATTCTTCATGAGAATAAAAGTGGTCTTCGAAATTTCCTATGTACAAAGGCAAACTTTTCGAATGGAGCTCCTAATTTGTGAATAATCACAATATTTTTAAATCTAATTAATTAATTACGTTGGCTGTGCCGGGTGTTAGTTGTGACATCCAGGATCTTCATTCTTTGTTGTGGCATGTGGAATCTTTAGTTGCAGCATATGGGATCTAGTTCCCTGACCAGGGATCAAACTCAGATCCCCTGCATCAGAAGTGCAGAGTCTTAGCGCCACTAGATCACCAGGGAAAGCCCACAGCTGCCCTATTTCAATTGCTTCCTTCTATATAATCTGGTAGTCTGCAACTTTCTGGGAAGATCATAACAGTCTGGAAAAATGCTCCTCATCAACTACCAGACTGACAGATGACTTTGTTTATCAGACTGATATCAGGCACCTTTTAAGACATAAAGACAAAATCCTGCCCTCCACAAAAATGATCCAGAGTATGAGTCTCAAACTTTAATGTGCAGAGGAATCACCTGGGATCATAAAAACAGACGCTGATTCTGTAGGTCTGGGGTGGAACCTAAGAGTCTGTGACTCTAACAAATTCCCACGTGATGCCAGTGCTGCCAGCTGTACCCCCACACTTGAGTAGCAAGAGTTTTCAGGGGTTCAAAAGCTCAGAGAAAATTTTTGCTGCAAGTTACAAACTTTGTACTTGCATTTAAATAGTAAGGATAATGCATATATCTTTAAATAGTTTCGCATTATTTTTTCTCCAAACACTATACACTTTATATTTCCCAACTTTTTATATCTAATAGTTATGGGAGTACATAGAAAATGACTACCCACTTCCACCCATAGCTCAAGATAACCAGCCACAGTCATGGCTGCAACAAAACAGAACAAAATTTACATGCACTTCCCCAAAAGCCAATGTTACTCTGGGATGTCACTGGCATTGATGCCCAAGATGACAATGAAATCAAAGAGGATAAAATGAGAATCCTAGAAAGACCAAGAAAACAGTAAAAATAGTAATAATAATAAGTTCCTGGCAGCTTCTCAGCTCTACAAAGGTGTCATTGTCTGGCTACAGGAATTACAGGCAGCAGACTTACCTTGACAGCACTGGCCTGCACCTGAGGCACCTCAGCCATCCTCTGCAGATGTCTCAGCAACACCTCTTCAGTGAGGTCGTTCTCGGGCAGAAAATACTGATAGACATCATACTGCAACCTCCACCTGGAGTCCGGGCCCGTCTTGACGTCACACGACGGAGGATCTGCACCTCTAAAATCAACCAGCAAAGCTCAACATTAATCTCTCATGCTGCAAATCGCATCTACTAATGTAGAAAGGAATCAAAACTTCAAACTCTCCAACAGCGATTCCCAGTTTGGCATCACTAAGGAAAGAGAAGCGGTAGGTATGGTTAATTAACCAGATGTGAGTATCAGTCAGGCTGAGTCAACTGCCAGCTTAGCTACTTGCTGGCCGTGTGTATGTGGGCAAGTGACTGAATCTCAACAACCCTTAGGGCACTGCCCTGTAAAATAAGAACTACAGCCCTTCTTCATAAAATTCTAAGGATTAAATGACAAAGAACATAGAGTATTCAGTAGCACTGTGAATGATACACAGAGAGTTGTTCAAATGTTACCTATCATTACTCTTAAAGTAGAAATTAGGGCAGAGTTTTACTTAAAACAATAAAATCCTTACAAACATAGGAATGTTTCACAGCTACAGAATGCTTTCTTTTTTAAAATATTTATTTATTTGGCTACATCGGGTTTTTGTTGCCACACATGACATATTTGGTTGTAGCATGTGAACTCTTGGTTGAGGCATGTGGGTCTAGTTCCCTGAACAGGGGTCGAACCCCGGCCTCCTGCACTGGGAGCACAGAGTTTTAGCCACTGGACGTCATGGGGAGTCCCCAAAATGCTTTCTATATTTAAAATTCTTCACAAAAACTAAGATGTACTTCTAAGCTCCTAATAAAGACATCATTTGGCTCTTCATAAGAAAGGAGGGAAACAATACTAACTGTAAATGATAACTTACATATTAATAACAAAACTTAAATTACTTCTATTTGGGAAAAAAAATAAGCAGTTCAACTCTGCTAAGGAGAACTATGGATTTTGAGAGAATTTACTCAGTCTACACAACAGGGGGTCATGGTTATCCTAAAAAGAGTTTTGGGAGTTGGGAGACAGACATACCTCGCATAGCCTAGGTTTGCTGGAGCAAATTTGATAGTTGTTTCAAAGAAATTATACTCCAAGTAAATGTTTGGATCGATATCTACATCAAACTCCAAATTACAGCCACCAGGGATAGGATCTGGATGGGAAACCAGGAAGTTACTTAGAATTCTTATATAGTCAAAGCACACTCAGAAAAACGGAACCCCACTCTTACAAGAACACCCAGCATAGAAGTTCAGTGGAGAGCTTCAAGCTTTGTACTACCTCATGGACTGAGGGTAAAGTTATATGAGGTGATGGGCTGTGGAAGGCCTTTTCTGTACAGGGCCAGATAGTAAATGTTTTAGAAGCTGTTCAGACTCTCTGGTCTCTGTGCAGCTACTCAACCCTGCCCTGTGGCAGGAAAGGAACCACAGATGATATGTAAGTGAACGGCTGTGTTCTAATAAGATTTTATGCACAAAGCAGGCCATGAGCTGGCTTTGCCTTGGGCTCTGCAGTTTGCCAACCTCTGCTCTAGAGTTGAAAACATCACAAGAGACAGCTATTCTGAAGCTGGGGTCCAAAAATGGGTTTCAGGAGCCCTGTGAACACCTGAAAATTGTATGTCAACTGTTGAATACGTGCATTTCCTAAACACATTTTCTTTAGATTCTGAGAAGTTTTCGATAGATCCTGGTAAATAGAAGAAGGGTGTCCACTTTTCACTTAACTCTTTAACAGGGAGAAAGATGGTGTCAATCTCTCATCCTCCTCGCTAGAAGAGTCTTTGTGTATACATAAAAGAGGAAAAAATAAAAGATCTCAAGAACCCCAGGATCATGTATTAGACACAGCATGTGCACAATTAAACACAAAATAAATCGGGGGTATTTTCATGCCTGCATGCTAAGCCACTTTAGTTGTGTCTGACTCTTTGTGGCCCTATGGACCACAGCCCACCTGGCTCCTCTGTCCATGGGATTCTCCAGGCAAGAATACTGGAATGGGGTGCCATGCCCTCCTCCAGGAGATCTTCCCAGCCCAGGGATCAAACCCGCATCTCCTGCATTAATAGGCAGGTTCTTTACCACTAACACCACCACCTAGGAATCCCCTTGGGGTATTTAATTTACATTCATAGTATGGTTAAAACAGCTCTTATTAGGAATCCTATTCATAACCTTTAACCAAGACAAAATTTAAAGAAGTCACTTGACATTAGTTCAATTCCATGCAAAAAACTGTGTATGGTGGGCTCAAGAGAAGTTAAGACACAAGAAGGTAAACCAGTTTAAAGTACTTTAAGATCTCAGCTTCATCAACTCATTCAATCGTTCCCACAGCTGGTTCCTAATTTCTATAAACTGCTGGAATTCTGCAGCTCCAGAATGGAGAAACCCAGTCTGCACTGCTTCCAATGGACTCTTCCTCAGAATTCTATGCTCTTCTTTCACACTCTTTTCCTGTATTTACAAACATTTACACACACAGCATGTGTACTGTAACTGACACTCCACTGCTCATTAATTTTCTTGTACACTGACCTTGATGAAAACTTGACATCATTTTTTAAATCAAATAATTACCCTTTGGCTACATATGTTTTTCTTCAACTCCCATCACTTTTTGGAATTCTACCTCCTTTTCTAGTTATTGCAACCTTGCCTTCCCTTTACCACCAAACTTCAAGAGAATGTAAATCTCCTCCCCTCACCTTCATTCCTCCATCACTACGATCTGGTTTTCATCCTCATGGTGTCACTAAAGTGACTCTCATTAAAGGCCGCCACTGACTCTGGATTGTGCCACCATAGGGACATTTTCAGTCACTCCCTTGACCTCTCTGCAAAGTCCTGTTTACCACTTCTTATAATGCTGGGCGTCCAGTCTCTCTTCTCACTGTCCTGTCTGCTCCTTAGTCTTCTAATTATTCTTCAGCAGTTAGCATCCCCCAGAAACTGTGGCAGGCACTAGTGTCAGGAAGCATTTAACAGGAGGCTTCCTGTGTGCTGTTTGGGGTCTGTCATGAATCCACTGTCCCTTATTAATTCCTAAATATTCAGGAATTAAGAGGAGTTGGCAAACCGCTCCGGGGGCTGAGGAATGCATGCATTTCCTTCGTTAGTTCCATACGGTGATAAGTAACTATTTACAACCCTCTTCCTTTTTATGAACCATACGGTAAAAGTGATTATTTATAATCCTCTCTCTGATATGGATTACCTTATGTTTCCTTGATAATTTGTAAGTCTGGACTTTTGATTTTTATCTTTGCTGAAAATAGCTACCTTGTGAGACAGTATATATACCCACACTATGTTGAATAAAATACCCTTGTTCCATCAGAGCTTGGGTCCTCATGTCTTTCTTTCTTTTTCTCCCTCTCTCTTTCTTCTCTGGAGCGTAGAAACCTGTCATGCTCACTCTCCTGCCTGGGTTCTAAGATCCTTTCGAGAAGGCGCACTGTGCCTTCACCCCCTCAAAAGGGCGCCCGGTGCCTTCCTGAGTGACGCAAGCGCTGTGCCGAGAGCTTTATTGGTTTTCTGCGTTAAACCAAGGAATATCAGCCTCTTTCTCTCTCTCGTTTACTTTCTTATTGTCGACTCCAGACCGCCAGGTTCTGGACCATTAAAGGACCTCAACACACTAGGAAATTATTTGCTATAATTTTCCTCCCTAAATCTCTAAGTTCATGCCTGGATGACCTCACTCACTTCCATGACTTTACTAACAGTTATTCAGCTGTCCAGTTGGATATCTAATGCCACTCCTCCACCCTCGGCCCTTATTTTCAGCTGCCTCCTATGCAAGTCCATCCAGATGTCCTACAAGTGTCTCAGAGTCAATGCGCCAAACTGAAGTCACCATCTAATCCCATCCCAACCACCTAGAACATCCAGCACCACAAACACCCCATCTGATCACTATTCTGAGCTGGCCAAATGGGAAGTCTGTGCTCCCCACTTTTAACAATCCATAACCACTGGTCATTGTATCTTGTAATTCCATATTCCAAATTTCTCAAATCCAGCCTGTCCTCTCCATCCCCTTCTCAGGGCCTCTGTTCAGATCTTCATTTCTCATTTTGAGTCCTGAAAGTTGTGTTGTCTTGATTCTGCTATGCCCCCTCCAATCCACTCCCTGTATTGCTTCTAGAGTTAACTTTCTAAGAGAGGAAAGGCATCAGGTCATTCCTCTGCTTCAAAAGTCTCTCTGCTGCCTCAGGAAAGAGTGCAGACCTCACATTATATACCAGGACCTTCCCATTCTGGCTCCAGCCACACCCACTGTCCGCCATCCTTCAACTAGCCCATTCTTCTCCCACACCTTCCTTGACGTAGAACCATCACCTAATGTGTGAGAACCATGTCTTGTCTTTTTTTTTAAATTAATTTATTTTCAATTGAAGGATAATTGCTTTACAATATTGTATTGGTCTCGGCCATACATCAACATGAACAACCCCTCCTCTTGACATGTCTCTCTGTTAGTTTCTCCAAGGGCTCCTTCAGTGTTTTCCAAATGAATACATGTGTTCTTCTAATCCTAGTCCCTTCCTGGGCTTTTACTCATCATGCTAATTCTCTGACTCCCTTGCTGTTAAAATCTTTCTAATTCGAAGTACTATACTTATAATAAACACTTTTAATAGGATTATAGTTATCTCTAAATTCTCACCCACAAGTCCTGCATTCTGGACAGTAATAAGGAGTTGATGATAGAAAGGTTACCGCTTTCCGAGTAGGACAGTGGAATGGCCACATTTTGGACAGGCTCAGGGTCTAACGTCTCCAAGTGCCAAGTGCACATACTCTGCTCTGGTCTAAGAATGGAAACCAGTCCTTTGTCAGTGCCCGTCCCCGACGCATTAGGAAGGAGAGTCTGCAACAAGGAAAGAAGGGTCATTGCGAATCAGCAGTTGAATAAAGCGCTTCAATGCCAGAGTGAATCTAGTGTGCATGCCCTATTCCAAAACTTCTCAAAACCAAAAAGGAGTGAAAAAGACTTTCCTTAGACGATTAAAGAGTTATTTTCACCTCTATGTGCATGTGCCCACAAATGCACATGGAGGCATTATTTAAAATATACACTCTTTGATCAGGAATAGCAGATACACAACAACACTCCCAAGCTTTTCCGTCCCTTCAGTTAGGATTTACTATGTCCGGTACTTGGCTTCGCGGGTGTTGCCAGTGGTAAAAACTTGCCTGCCAATGCAGGAGACATAAGAGATGAGGGTTCGATCCCTGGTTTGGGAGGATCCCCTAGAGGAAGGGATGGCAACCCACTCTAGTATTCTTGCCTGGAGAATTCCACAGACAGAAGAGCCTAGCGGGGTACAGTCCATGGGGTCACAAAGAGTCAGACAAGACTGAATTGACTTAGCACGCATTTCAAGTACTAAGACTACTGGGTTAAGGACTTCCATGGAAATGACAAAACGAAAACAATTTAGTAACAAGTCTGATGTCCTTTATTCACGGAACACCACTGATGGACTGGGGCAGGACAGCGCCTCACTAGATGTGGAGCATGCTTCCCAAGGGACGTGGGCGTGAACTAGCTTTTTAGAGCATTAGAAGAGCATGCTCGGTTAGGAGGTTGGGATTAGTCAGAAGACGAGCAAGTCCTATTTTCTAGGGTAAAGTGAGCTGGCTAAGCTGAGCTGGAGGATTGTGATCGGTATAAGTTAGGTTTCCTTGACAGGCATTCCCTGTAAGTGCAGTCTTAGGCTTAGATTTGTGACGTGGCCCAAGTCACTAGAGTGGCCTCCATTTGTGGTCCCGATATACAAATTAACTTGACCACTTGCTTGCTTGCTAAGTCACTTCAGTCGTGTCCGACTCTGTGTGACCCTATAGACGGCCGCCCACCAGGCTCCCCGTCCCTGGGATTCTCCAGGCAAGAACACTGGAGTGGGTTGCCATTTCCTTCTCCAATGCATGAAAGTGAAAAGTGAAAGTGAAGTCACTCAGTTGTGTCCGACTCTTAGTGACCCCATGGACTGCAGCCTACCAGGCTCCTCTATCCATGTGATTTTCCAGGCAAGAGTACTGGAGTGGGCTGCCATTGCCTTCTCCGAACTACCAAGACAAAAAATAGAAGCTCTGCCCCCAAAGAGTTCGGTCCTTGAAAAGTTTTTTTAAAAACTGAGTTATAATTTACATATTATAAATTACACATAGAGTATACCAATATACGTTTTGATAAATGCAGGCACCTAGGAAACCATCACCAAGACCAAGACAGTGAACACAGAGATCATCTTTGTGCCCTGTTCTTACTCTTCCTTACACCCCCATACTCTCTCATCCCCTCCCCCCATCTGCTGGGAAAGCTTTTTGAATAACAAAGTACTAAAGTTGAGAGGTAGTAGATTCAGAGTGTTTTCTTAAAGTTAAGGAAAAGACCCTGATGCTGGGAAAGATTGAGGCCAAGAGGAGAAGGGGGCGACAGAGGATGAGACAGTTAGATGACATCACCGACTCGATGGACATGAGTTGAGCAAACTTTGGCAGATAGTGAAGGACAGGGAAGCCTGGTGGGCTGCAGTCCATGGGGTCGCAAAGGGTCAAACACGATTGAGCAACTGAACAAGAAGGAAATGGGAAGAAAAAAGTGCAACGTGGGTTTCAATTTGACAACCATAAGAGAGAATGACCAAGGAACTTAAGGGTCAAAAGTTTCAAAGAACTCACTGCCAAGATGACCCCAAACTCCAAGATGCCACAAGTCATCAGGAAGTTACAACAGAAACAGCTCTCTTCATGCAGACTACCCCCTTCTAGAATTATGCACAGTTCTGGTTATCATCTTCTCAGCAGTATAAATATAGTGAGAACTAAAGGCAGCCCAAGAAAGGAACATGGCTATCATTAAGGATAACTAAGATCCTTTCTGCATGCAAACTGAGACCCAAGATGCTGCTCATCCAGGCCACTTTTGTTCCATCAGTCACACAGGTACCCCTTCACCTAACCTCCATTTCTTCAAAAGTAAAGATAAACATTAGGACTACTTGGACAAACTGTTACAAGAATTAAATTAACTACATGGAAAATCAAATGCAAGGGCTCCTAACTAGGAGGCTCAATGCATTTCCAGAGACTCCCATGAAATTATACAGATGTAGTCATACATTCTGCCAGGTAGAGAGTCCACGATTTCAGCAGACACCAAGTCTTTGGCCCCAGAGGCTCAAGGATCACCAGCCTAGCACACACTGGGCATGCAATAAATATAACTGCATTTTTTTCTCCATCCCATCTCTTCCTTCAAACGTTGTCTTTGCTGTAATGTTATTAAGAAGGAAATCATCTATGTGCCATTTTACTGTGTCTCCTAGGTAAGTGCCTGAATAGAAAGTTTCCCTTTGAATTTAGTGCCATAAAAAAACTCAGTTTCCCCCTGAAGAATGAGAATGTTTTTTCCTTCTAAGAACGTTATGAAATTCAACATGCTTTGATTTCTGCTCTGGCTGCAAAGAACTCCCACAAAATCAATGAATGGGTCATATACACTATTTATCTTCAACTAGTATAATTTATTCTTTCCTCTTTTCCTCGATCAAACCCTTCCACTTCCAGTCTATTAATTTTTGGCTGTGCTGGGTCTTAACGGCTGCACGGGCTTTTCTCTGCGTGCGGCGAGCAGGGGCTACTCTCTAGCTGCAGTGCACAGGCTCCTCGTGATGGTGGCTTCTCTTGTGGCAAAGCTCTGGGTGCTCAGGCTGCAGTAGCTGCAGCACGTGGCTCCCGGGCTCAAGAGCACAGGCTCAACAGTTGCGGCGCGTGGCCTTAGTTGTGCCCCATGGCATGTGGGATCTTCCTGAATCAGGGATTGAACCCCTGTCTCTTGCATTGGCAGGAGGATTCTTTACCACAGAGCCAGCAGGAAAGCCCCCATATCTAGTCTATCAAACCACCACACACACACACATATACGCACACATCTTCAAAACCTTTATCGTAGGGGCAGGAAGGCAGGAACAAAAACTATAAAACACTTAGTGTGAAAGATACAAAGACCAATGTCCAGAAAATATATAGAGACTGGACGAAGACAGCTTCGTTTAGCAAATTCCAGAATATTAGAAGGTAGGCTTGAGCTGTGCTGAGTTTCTCGGTCGTGTTGGACTCATTGCGACACCATGGACTGTAGCCTGCCAGGCTCCTCTGTCCATGGGGATTCTGAGCTACAAGGGAAGCCAGAAGGTAAGCTGAGGACAGATAAAAATGCAGCACAACTTCATACTATGTATTAGTCTAAGGGGTCATATGGACTAAAAATCAGTAGATCTGTAAAGGGTAACAGAAATGGCAAAGCCTTAATGGCTTCAGCTGATTCAGGATATTTGAAAACTTCCCAGAGACGAGGTTGAGGCTCAGGGGTTTAGTGAGGACATCTGTAAGAGGGTCCCAAATGCTGCTGGGAGCACAGCACTGCTCTGGTTAAACTAAGAGTTAGGATTCTTTTGTTTCAGTGAAACTCTAAAGAATAAAGCTGATCCTATTAGGTGTCTTAGTAAGCTTCAAGGCTAAATGGCTAAAGACCACAGAAATCCATTAAAATGTATTCTCAGGTAAAAATCACTGAGGACCCAGTAGGATAAGAAAAAGAAAAGGTGGGAAGTATGAGGAAAGCTTAACTGCAGGCAGGAGACATTTGGTACAAGCCGTCCTCCCTACAAACTCAGCAGCATCACTCCTCTTTTAGGTCAGAGGTCACCAGTCAAGAAAGGCCTGAAATATTCACCTCCTGCTGCTGCTAAGTCGCTTCAGTCGTGTCCGACTCTGTGTGACCCCATAGACGGCAGCCCACCAGGCTCCGCCGTTCCTGGGATTCTCCAGGCAAGAACACTGGAGTGGGTTGCCATTTCCTTTTCCAATGCATGAAAGTGAAAAGCGAAAGTGAAGTCACTGAGTTGTGTCCAATTCTCAGCGCCCCATGGACTGCAGCTTACCAGTCTCCTCCGTCCATGGGATTTTCCAAGCAAGAGTACTAGCCAGCCTAAATTACTAACTTGACAGGACTCAATCTTGATCTTTTAAAAATTTAACACATAAAGAGGCGTTAATTTCTAATGCTCACACTAAATACAAGATACCAAACTGTGGAAATGGCTTTTATGGAAATAACTCTTTGTACTTACCTCAGAAAAAGAAATTGTTGTATTCTGATACTGTGAGTGTATTTGGAAAATAACAAAAGTGACATTGCTGGAAATATGACGTAAAACAGCTTCCTCTGGAAAGGGCTTCTTGAGCTTCAGGTATCTAAATTTCCCCACAGAAAATTCCAGAAGACCTACAAGGGGAGAAATGTTTCATTGTAACATTCATACCTCTCTGTAACCAATTTGTAGGAATTGTATACTTAAACACACATGCAAGATTAATACAATCCTCAGAAAAAACTGTTGCACTCTATTCACTAATGAGGACAATGAAGCTCAAAAGGCAGAAGCAGCAACCCCCTACCCCCTCATAAACCTCCTCCCACCCCCACCCAAGGTGACTCATCTGGAAAGGGTGGAATTGAGAACTGGAGGAGAAGAAAGGTATTTCCAAGATGCAAACACAGGATGTTCAAGGTGCTCGGCTTCCAGAGCCCAGAGCAGCAATAACAACTCTATTCAGAACAGAATCCCTGAATTTAAGGATTAACAACCCTCATGAGTTATCACCAATTGTAAACACACTGGTACTAAAAAAAATATATTCTGAAATCACTCCAGAAATTAAAAGACGCTTACTCCTTGGAAGAAGAGTTATGACCAACCTAGATAGCATATTCAAAAGCAGAGACATTACTTTGCCAACAAAGGTCCGGTCTAGTCAAGGCTATGGTTTGTCTAGTGGTCATGTATGGATGTGAGAGTTGGACTGTGAAGAAGGCTGAGCGCAGAAGAATTGATGCTTTCGAACTGTTGTGTTGGAGAAGACTCTTGAGAGTCCCTTGGACTGCAAGGAGATCCAACCAGTCCATTCTAAAGGAGATCGGTCCTGGGTGTTGTTTGGAAGGAATGATACTAAAGCTGAAGCTCCAATACTTTGGCCACCTCATGCAAAGAGTTGACTCACTGGAAAAGACCCTGATGCTGGGAGGGGTTGGGGGCAGGAGGAGAAGGGGACGACCGAGGATGAGATGGCTGGATGGCATCACGGACTCAATGGACGTGAGTTTGAGTGAACTCCAGGAGTTGGTGATGGACAGGGAAGCCTGGCGTGCTGCAATTCATGTCAGAGTCGCAGAGAGTCAGACACGACTGAGTGCCTGAACTGAACTGAGAGAGACACATCTGGCTTCAGTTTTATCCCACGCTTTAATAGCTATGTGATCTCAGAAAAGTTACTTACTTTCCTTAAACCTCAATTTCTTCATCTGTCTAATAGGACTATATTACCCAGCTTGTAAAGGAGAGTGTCATCCATGTGGGCAAAAATGTGTATTGAGTGTCCACACCAGGTACTTCATGAAAAACAAGTCTTCAAGGAGTTTTTTGTTTGTTGAAGGATCAAGTTCAGAATCCACACAAAAGGTAGGCTATAACAAGTTTTCCAGCACCTCATCTAGGCTTTCCCACCTGCTACCTGCCTCCACTGTCTGGCTGTATTTCATTCACTCTGTGTGCCTTTCTTGTAGCTGCTCACCACTTCTTTCCTTTTCCAACCTAATTCTCAAGGAATCCACTAAATAGGCTGCTTTGACTTCTGTGTGGTTCTAGGTTCCCATCTCACCCTCTGCCCTAGAGTCAGTGTATCTCTGCATAAACAGCAGAGTTCGCAGACATTACATAAGCAGGCTTGGGTGTCGGAGTCTAAAAATAAACAAAAAGATTTCAATTTCATATAGATGAAAAGGAGTCAATGAGGTAAAGATTATATTCACCAGAATCTTAGAGTGGAACAATCTTTTTTTTTTTTTTTTAAGAAAGAAATTTGAGTCAGTTGGAGCTGAAAGAAATGCTCCAGAAACTAAATAACTTCCTAACTCATTCTTATGTACCATTTCCAAAGAAAACGAACTTTTTCAGTACTTTCTGCTGTTTTTGTTGTTAACACAAGCACTCCATCTGGATGATTATAAAAAAGAAAGACTATTAAGAAAAGTTAGCCAAGAAAGCCAAACAGAACATATAAATAGTGGGTGAGAATAAAGGTTTTTGTTGTTGTTGTTCAGGCCCTAAGTTGAGTCCAACTCTTTGCAAACCCCTGGACTGTAGCCCATCAGATTCCTCTGTCCGTGGGATTTCCCAGGAAAAATACGGGAGTGGGTGGCCATTTCCTTCCTCAGAGGATCTTTCCGACCTGGGAGTCGAACCCATGTCTCCTGCTTAGCAGACACTGAGCCACCTGGGAAGCTCAGAATAAAAGTTATTCTCTATAGTACCTTTGTAACTTAATTTTTTAACTGATGACAAAAGGTTATTTGTGGTTCTAATTTAATTTCTAAAATTCCAGAGAAAAGTTTAATGAATGTGGTGTATTTCTTATTTATGTAACAAGAAAGACATTTCATCTTTTATGCGGAACAAAACTCCAGTTCAAATAGAGGTAAAAATATTAAGAAGTGACTAACAGAATCAAGGGAAGTCTGGAAAAAGTGGCGAGTTCCTGTTTTGTTTTTTTAAAGGGAGTAAGGAGAGCACTTTAATATATCCCAGGCCTTTCCATCACCATGGTTACTCTACTGTGCTCTGCCTCTAAGTCACATCCAACCCTTTGTGACCCCATGGATGGAAGCCCACTGTCCTTGGGATTCCCCAGGCAAGAACACTGGAGCGGGTTGCCATTTCCATCTCCAGATTATTTTACAAGGAAACCAAAATTATGTATACAATTAACTGGATCTCAGTAAATGGCCCTAAAAACCTTTCATGTTTTGCACTTTAATTTTGGTATCCTCTATTTGCCATCTTCCAAGTCTTAAAACTATCCATAAATTCTAGTCTGCAAAACTAAGAGCAGGATCAGTTTGTTTTCCTAGGAATTAATTAGATTTCCATCCTTGAACTGTCCACAGCACTCAGTTCATTTACTGGCCTGCATTTTCAAGTTACATTTTCAGCTTTTTTGTTTTCAGAGCCTCGCCACCCCATTTTCTCTATTTGACAAATATTTATTTAAGTATTCTGCTGAACTAGTCACTCTGCCTCTTGGGTATTGTGACCAAAACTGATGTAAGCAAATTCATGAAGATTATTATCACTTAACACTTAAATTTTCCCCTAAGCCTGTCTTGGAAACTCTTTTGATAATCTTTATGTCTGTCTCCCATTACATGAGCCTTGTATCAAAATACTCTGTAGAACCTTTCAGTCAGTTCAGTCGCTCAGTCATGTCCAACTCTTTGTGACTCCATGGACTGCAGCACGCCAGGCTTCACTGTCCATCACCAACTCTCAGAGCTTGCACAAACTCATGTCCATCGAGTTGGTGATGCCATCCAACTATCCCATCTTCTGTTGTCCCCTTCTCCTCCAGCCTTCAATCTTTCCCAGCATCAGGGTCTTTTCCAGTGAGTCAGTTCTTCGCATCAAGTGGCCAAAGGATTGGAGTTTCAGCTTCAGCATCTGTCCTTCCAGTGAATATTCAGGACTGATCTCCTTTAGGATGGATTGGTTGGATCTCCTGCAGTCCAAGGGACTCTCAAGAGTCTTCTCCAACACCACAGTTCAAAAGCATCAATTCTTCAGTGCTCAGCTTTCTTTACAGTCCAACTCTCACATCCATACATGACTACTGGAAAAACCATTTATAACCTTTACAAGCCCTAAAAGAGATTGATGCTATCAACTAGTGAAATCTTGGTTTTCTTAACCTTTCCTTAATCTATCACAGTTCAGAAATACTTGGAGAAGCAAAAACTTCCAGTGATTTAAAAGACAGTAGGGAAAGATGTGAGAGTTGGACTGTGAAGAAGACTGAGCCCTGAAGAATTGATGCTTTTGAACTGTGGTGTTGGAGAAGACTCTTGAGAGTCCCTTGGACTGCAAGGAGATCCAACCAGTCCATTCTGAAGGAGATCAACCCTGGGATTTCTTTGGAAGGAATGATGCTAAAGCTAAAGCTCCACTACTTTGGCCACCTCATGCGAAGAGTTGACTCATTGGAAAAGACTCTGATGCTGGGAGGGATTGGGGGCAGGAGGAGAAAGGGACAACAGAGGATGAGATGGCTGAATGGCATCACTGACTCAATGGACGTGGAGTCTGAGTGAACTCCGGGAGTTGGTGATGGACAGGGAGGCCTGGCGTGCTGCGATTCATGGGGTCGCAGAGAGTCGGACATGACTGAGCGACTGAACTGAACTGAACTGGGGGAAAGACAACCATAGAAATGAAAATATATTACTAAACAACTGGTAACTTAACAAAATAACTAGAGGTAATAAAAGTTAAGTATTTCTGGGAATGTGTGCTAAGTGATTTTTCTTTTTCTTTTTTTTTTTTTGGCTATGTGATCTTAGTTCCACAAAAGGGACTGAACATGGGCCCTCCCCATTGAAAGTGCAGAGTTCTAACCACTAAACCATCAAAGAATTCCCCCAATTTTTCTTTACACATTTCATTGTTTATAAAATTTCTAGTGATCATGAGGTGTTCTTACCAGAAAGAAAATGCACAATTTGGAGAAAATCTCCTTCTTTGATGGCCTCAAAACAGAAGTTCTACCTTAACTCTTCAATAGGGACA
Source organism: Aepyceros melampus (assembly GCA_006408695.1). Classification (NCBI taxonomy): domain Eukaryota; kingdom Metazoa; phylum Chordata; class Mammalia; order Artiodactyla; family Bovidae; genus Aepyceros; species Aepyceros melampus. The sequence goes on from SJXQ01011279.1 coordinate 105,170, forward strand.
CAGCCAACCTAGATAAAATGGTGACACTCTCAACACTTCTGTCACTTGTTATGTTTTTCCCTCAGATGGTAATATTTTTTCAGATCATATATAACCATATTTTAAATGGTTCTATATAACCATTAAAATGGTTATATATATTAAAAATTATTTAAAATGGCTGATCATATTTAAAAATAAGATCATGCCATCACTTCATGGCAAATAGATGGGGAAAGAATGGAAATAGTGAGAGACTTTATTTTCTTGGGTTCCAAAATCACTGCAGATGGTGACTACAGGCATGAAATTAAAGGATGCTTGCTCTTTGGAAAAAAAGCTATGACAAACCTAGACAGAGTATTAAAAAGCACAGACATTACTTTGCCAACAAAGGTGTGTATAGTCAAAACTATGATTTTTTTTCAGTAGTAATGTATGGATGTGAGAGTTGGATAATAAAAATGGCTGAACGCCAAAGAATTGATGCCTTCAAACTATGGTGCTGGAGAAGACTCTTGAAAGTCCCCTGGAATGTAAGGACATCAAACCAGTCAATTCTAAAGGAAATCAACCCTGAATATTCATTGGAAGGATGGATGCTGAAGCTCCAATACTTTGGACACCTGATGTGAAGAACTGACTCACTAGAAAGAAAAGACCCTGATGCTGAGAAAGACTGAAGGCAAAAGGAGAAGGGGACAACAGAGGATGGGACAACTGGATGGCATCACCGACTCAGTGGGCATGAGTTTGAGCAAGCTTCGGGAGTTAGTGACGGACAGGGAAGCCTGGTGTGCTGCAGTCCATGGAGTTGCAAAGAGTCGGATACAACAACAAAAATGCAAGAAATGTAGAGAAAGTTAATTTCTCCACCAAGTACACAGCAGAAAAAACTTACTATTAACAGATTGGTATAATCTTTCAGGATTTAGGAGATATCAGTATAAGCATCTCCATGTAGATGGAAAAAAGAAAAACACAAATATGTCTTGGTATAGCCATCTTCTAGATCTTAGATATCTTTCCACATCAATAGACAATCCTAGTTTTACTAGTTTAAAGGTTATATAATATTACATTCTATGTCACAATGATTATTCAACCAATCTTTTATTTTTTGATGTGGACCATTTTTAAAGTCTTTATTGAATTTGTAACAATACTGCTTCTGTTTTATGTTTCGGTTTTTATGGTCGAGAGGCATGTGAGATCTTAGCTGCCCAACCAAGGATCAAACCCATACTGCTGCATTGGAAGGCAAAGTCTTAACCACTGGAATGCCAAGGAAGTCCCCAACCAATCCCTTATTAATAAATATATATATGCTGTTACCATTCCAGCATGAATAAGAAATAAATAAAAATTTTGCTGTTGTATAGTCACTAAGTTATGTCTGACTCTTTTGTAATAGCATGGACCCACAAAGCTCCTCTGTCCATGGGATTTTCCAGCCAAGAAAACTGGAGTGGGTTGCCATTTCCTGCTCCAGGGAATCTTGCCAACCCAGGAATTGGAGTCAGTATCGAACCCAGGTTTTCTGCATCTCCTGCATTGCAAATGGATACTTTACCACTGAGCCACCTGGGAAGCACAAGAAATAAAATCACTGTATATATATCCTACATATATATATATATATACACACACACATACATACATATATGTGTGTGTATCAGCAATAAACCTACTTGAGAAGGTTTTTGCTGTGACAGTGTAGCAGATCACCTTCAATTCTAAATGCTTAAAATACCTAAGAAGTCTTGATCTCCTTAAGAAAATGAGAAATGAAAACAGTTTCTGTGAGAAAATATAATGACCAGGACCAAAACAGTAAGTGACAGCCCTTACTTCTGACTTCTTCAAGAAAAACATGTAGCATTTCAGAAACAATTACAACTTTCATCTATTATTTTCCAGATTTCCAAAAGCTTCCAAAAGGAAGATGATGCCTCACCAATCCTCTTTCCCCAGTCAAATACCTCTGGCAAGAACCAAGCAGAAGCCAGAGAACAAAGGAGAGAGCACTGCATTTAACAAACTGGTTAAATATTTAACAAACCAGTCACTTGACAAGTAAGTAGGGGTATTAAAAGCATGTCTCTCTGGGGTATACTTTAAATAATATTTTCTTTACACATTTCCTGTTTTTCATATTTTCTATAGTACTCATGAGGTGTCCTTATTAGAAAGCAACTTTGTTGTACATTACAATTATCTTTTTTAAAGATATTGTTGCCTGGGTCCCTCTCCAGATGAGTTAAATCAAAATCCTTGGGGTTAGGGCCCAAGTATCAATTACAAACCAAATATTTATTATAATAAATGCATGCAGATAAGGGCACAAAGTTTACAGATCCAGGTCAAGAAACAGCATTCTAACCTCTCCTTCCCAGAGGTAACCGTGATCCTCACTTCTAAAACCACAGATGGGCTCTTTTGGAAATTTAACTAAACAGACTCTTATGGCATGAATTCTTTTATGTCTAGCTTTTTAAAAATCAACAGTTTATTTGTGAGATTCATCCCAGTTGCTGTAGTAACCACTATTCACTCATTTCCATTGTTGTATACTTCACGAAGGAGAAGGCAATGGCACCCCACTCCAGTACTCTTGCCTGGAAAATCCCATGGGCGGAGGAGCCTGCTAGGCTGCAGCCCATGGGGTCGCTAAGAGTCGGACACGACTGAGCGACTTCACTTTTACTTCTCACTTTCATGCACTGGAGAGGGCAATGGCAACCCACTCCAGTGTTCTTGCCTGGAGAATCCCAGGGACGGGGGAGCCTGGTGGGCTACCGTCTATGGGGTCACACAGAGTCGGACACGACTGAAGTGACTTAGCAGCAGCAGCAGCATACTTCACGAAATAAATGTACCACAGTGTATTTATCTATTCTGTTAATGAACATTTCGATTATTTCTAGTTTGGAGTAATTATAAATAACTCCATTTAGGCATTCTGGTATGTATCTTTTGGTGTACATGTACACATTTCTACTAGGAGAACCTATGAGTAGAATTATCAGGTTACAGGGTTTACTTATTTCAATTTTAGTAGGTACTCTCCAAGTTATCCAACATCGTTTTGCCAATTTTGACCCCTATCAATCCGTGAGAGAGCATTTCAGTAATCCAAGATGCTCACCAACTTGGTAAGAATAGTTTGTTTTGCTTATTGGCTATTTAAATATCCTCTCTGTGAAACGGTCTTGTTGTTTGGTCTCTCAGTTGTGTCCAACTCTTTGTGACCTCATTGACTGTAGCCCACCAGGCTCCTCTGTCCATGGGATTTCCCAGACAAGAATACTGGAGTAGGTTGCCATTTCCTTCTCCAATGAAAGAGTCTATTCAATTCAAGCCTTTTGCCCATGTGAAAAACTGGATCATCTGCCCTTACTGAATTTTAGGAACTCTGTAGGCATCACTGATATGAGTATTCTGTCAGATATGTTGCAAATATCTTCTCCACTCTTATAGCTTCTCTTTTCACTCTCCTGTTACCTTGAGATGAACAGAAGTTTTTGTTTTAATGTAGTCCCGTTTCTCAAGTTTTTCCTTTATTATTTTAAAGAATTATCTGCCAACATAATTCAAGATCATAAAGATACATTCCCCATGTTAACCTCTAGAACTTTGTTCTACCTTTCACACTGAAGTTTAAAATCAACCTGAAACTGATTTTTATATAGGGTGTGAAGCTAGAGTCAAGGTTCATTTCCCACAGGAATATCCTGCTGACATAGACTTTGTTGAAAGCAGTTTTCCTACTGCTCAGAAATTCCACCTCTGAATAGGTCAAGTGACAAGGTGAGGGTTTCTGAACTCTTAACTTTGTATCATTGGTCTATTTGCCTATCCTAACATCAATATCACAGTCTTAATTTCTGCCCCAAATTTGTTCTTCCTCTTCAAGACTGTCTTGACTATTTTTGGCCCTTTTTCATTTCCACATAAATGTTAGAAAGCAACTTGTTAATTTTCACAAAACAAAACAAAAACCTGTAGAAATTTGATTGGGATGGCACTGAAAGTATTAATTTAGGAAGAAATGATATCTTTATAATGCGGATTCTTCTGTGATTTTGAGATATCCCTCTATTAAGTTTCTTAATTTATCTCAAGAACATTGTATAGTTTTCTGTATAGAGACTGTTCCATATTCCTTTATAATCATCTCTAAATATTTAATGTTTCTTGATGGTATTATAAACTTGCTTTTTATTTTATATTTCAATTTCTAGCTGTCTCTTCATCAACATGCCTTTTTTTCAAGGCACTGTAGGTGATTCTAATGTTCTGCCAGGTGTGAGAACTCCTAATACAATGCTTGATGAATCAGGGAAGAATAATTATATTTTTTCCTATCCTTAGTTACCTTTAACTTCTGTGTGAAAATTCTTTGGCAGCATTACACAGGCAATCCAAGAGCCATTTCACAATTTTTATAGAAGGTTGCATGTTAAACAAACCAGTTATGGTTTGAGCCCTGACTTGCAGGGCTTTGTCATATTTGATATTCCAGGGCCTCAAACAGTCCCAGGCAACTGACTGGCACATGATGTGTTTGGTAAATGATGACTGAATTTTGTGACCTTGGGCAAGTAATTATTTCCTCTGGACCTCAGTTCCCTTGTGGTAAAATGCAGGCAACTGTACTGCATACATCAAATGGCTGCTAAAAGTATCAAATGGGAAAAATATTTGTAAACTATACAATACTGCAAAACAAAACATCATTAACTTCCATTAGCTTTCCAGTGTTTCAGAGGTTCATATAGTTACCAAGAAAAAAAAATATGCAGGCAGTCAGTATGGTTCTGTTACAAATACACTAGTGAAAAGAAGAGGTCTAACATGGTACATACCCAGCACATCCATATAAACAGCACTGAGAAAGTGACTTCATAGAGTGAAAGGGAAAAACACTGATAGTCAAGACAACTTTAACAACCCCGCCTGGCAGAAACTGCATTCAATCGCTACTCATAAAAACATATATGGCAAAAGAAGACACGCACACAAAACACACCCTGAAGAGGTTAACAGGAACTCAACTGCACCTCAAAGTCGTCTGGAAAAGGATGCATCGAAACATTTTATGAGGGATATTTAGGTCTTATGACTTGGGGGTGGGTGGGAAAGACAGCACATCAAAGGATGTTAGAGGGCAAATGGCTACCAGGAGACAGAGCACTTGGGTTGTAGCTCTTCTCTAAAAAGCAGTACCTCTGCCTTTTCTGCCAAAAATATTTTTTGCCATCTAACCCACAGCAGGGGATCCTTTTCTATTTTCATAGTCTTCCTCCATTCCTACCCAGAGTCATTTTTTCTTTTCAATGTGTGTGTGAAAAAAAAAAAAAGTGTGTGTTTGTGCTCAGTGGCTCAATCATGTCTGACTATGTGTGTGTGAAAAAAAAAAAAGTGTGTGTTTGTGCTCAGTGGCTCAATCATGTCTGACTACGGACTGCAGCCCACCAGACTCCTCTGTCCATGGGATTTCCCAGACAAGAATTCTGGAGTGGTTCGCCATTTCCTCTTCCAGGGGATCTCCTCGACCCAGGGATTGAACTCACGTGTCCCCTGCATTGCAGGTGGATTCTTTACCACTGAGCCACCTGGGAATGCCTTCTTTCCAATAATACCATTCTAAAAGGAGCTGCCTAATCCCAATATTTTCCTTTTCTTTCTCAATCAGAACCTAAATGTGCAACCTTAACATTTTCCAACTCTTCCTTTTTACTATTTCACTAAAACATATCTCTTTATGTTTGTGCTTTAACACAACAAATTGTAGGAGAGATCTGTCAACACTTCGTAATTCTCTTCAGATGGAGTATTAAAAATAGTTCAGCCACTTGAGCTGGCTGGCATTCAACTGCCCTCCCAATTTCTCACTGATACCTTCTTATGAATTTTCATTAGCCCTAAAAGATGAAAAGACACACAAACATACACACTTTTGAGAGAAAGAGAACACTTGCAACTAACTACACAAGTGGCCTGCAAGGCACTTGAGAAGGTTCAAAGGGCACGATGCTAAACTCCAATTACTGGGTAAGTTCCATGTGAGTTACTGGCTATGAACCTGAAATAATACTGAATTAAAGGTGTAAGGTCAGCGGGGAACCGGGACTCCAAAAGAAGGGAAAACTGTTTAGATGTATGATTCATCTCCTATGCCCCACTGGTCACCATCCTCAGACATTCTAGAAACTCAACCTGCCACCTTTAAAATTTCCCTTAGCTTCTAAACCATCACACAAGGTGTCAGGTTAGCTTATCCTGCTATAAAATGGGTAAATCCTTATAACTTATGGCACTTGCTCCCTGGTGGCTCAGCTGTAAAGAATCCGCCTGCAACTTGGGAGAGCTGGGCTTGATCCCTGGGTTGGGAAGATCCCCTGGAGAAGGGAAAGGCTACCCACTCCAGTATTCTGGCCTGGAGAATTCCATGGACTGTATAGTCCATGGGGTCACAAAGAGTCGGACACAACTGAACGACTTTCACTCACTCACTCCACTCAAGTTATCAGAATCTCCCAATAGCAATCCAGCCGTTTTCCAGGAGGATCAGGCAAGTGCTGAAGTGTCTGTTAATTCCTACTCTGATCTCTACCTGACAGATGCGGAGAATATCAGGTTTCATTACTGTTCAGCAGTCAAGTTCCCATATGCTACGACTTTCACTCACTCACTCCACTCAAGTTATCAGAATCTCCCAATAGCAATCCAGCCGTTTTCCAGGAGGATCAGGCAAGTGCTGAAGTGTCTGTTAATTCCTACTCTGATCTCTACCTGACAGATGCGGAGAATATCAGGTTTCATTACTGTTCAGCAGTCAAGTTCCCATATGCTGCCCTTCTCCTACCCAGAACAACAATACTGATGCAAGGGCAGAAGAATAACGCGGCTGAGGAAATGCTCGTGCTGTAATCACAGAAAGGAGGTGAGAAACAGCATCTGAAAAACATTAATTTCTCAAATTACTTCACGAGTCTGATCATTTGCACACTCTAATCTCTCAGACTCTTCTCCTTGGAAGAATGCAGCTGGCCTGATGAGGAAGGGAGAAGAGATTCTATTTCAAGGAATAGGAATTCAGAGAAGAATTAAGGGTAAAGCACCATACTAAATAAAGCATTCTCATTGGAGGGCAGCTTTGTAGAAGGGGAGGACCATGAAATTTAGATGACACAGGGGTTCATAGCTACCTGTGCCCCACTGAGCTGTTTACTCTGGTAGCGAGCATCCTCAGCTTCATCTTCCACCAGTGAGGGGCAGTTATTATCTCATAGGGTTGTGAGGCGTAAACAACACTGCCATGAAATGCACCTGGCACACACTGCACGCAGTGTTAGAAACAAGGCTTTTTTTTTTTTTTCCTTCTTCAGAAGTATAACTGCCCTTTTCAGCTTTGGTCTTAAGTCCTAGGCAAACATTCTAGGATTCAGTGTGCACAGAGCGTTTCACAGATAAGCATTTAGAAGCACAATCACATTATTCAGAAAATGTTATGTTTCAGAACTACAGCTAGTCTCAAGCTCAATACATAACCAAAACACGCTTGACCTCACGTCACGGAAAAGCACATGATTATCAGCTTGGTACAATTAGTGCTTTTTACAGTTTACATTAACAAAACACCAACTAGTGCTAAGATCCATTCACCAAGTACATGACCTATGAGCTGAAGTCCCATCTGGGTTCACTTTTCCTCTGAAACTCCGCCGAGGATAACGAATTTGAAAAGCATCTAGACTGGGGGAGTACAGGAACCGCTGCAGCTTGGCTTATTCAAGCTTCGCAGTCCAGAGGTTCAGATGAGCCACTTGCGAGCAAGGGAGTGTTTTACGGTGTTAAATTAAACCTGCAAACATGGCTACGCCCTAAGGGAGAGAATAATGTATCTGAACAAACGGGTTTCGTATCTCTTCCCATTTCCCCAGTATAGATAAGGAGGTTGATAGTTGGGCCTTCTTAGCCAATAGGACTTGCCTCGATCCATTCCTGCCAGTTCTGAACGCACCGCCTCCCCCGCGGACTGGACTGACCCCAGGGCGGATTTTGACCCTGCAATAAATGCAAGACCAAGTTTGGGTTGCAGAAGTCAGGCGCCCCGACCTTACCCTCGCTGGAGTTTCCGACGATCTCAGCTCCGCCGGCCGCCCGGGTTACCGAAGCCAGCACCACGATGAGCAGCAGCCGAAGGAGCCCCATCGCTGCCCGGGCTGGGCCCCGCCGTCTCGCCAGCGCTACCCCGGGTCGCCCGCGCCTGGCGCCATCACTTCCCAGATGCACTCGCTGCACACCTGCCAGCCCCGAAGAGCCCGCGCGCCGGGGGCCCAGCAGACCGTTCCAGTTCCGGCAATTAGCCCCGCTGCGCGGCCTCGCACCTCCTCCGGACCTTCACGTCACAGCGGCTGGGCCTTGGGG
>SJXQ01011279.1:114009-200697 GCA_006408695.1 Aepyceros melampus
CTGATCTCCAGTAGCATATTGGGCACCTATTGACCTGGGGAGTTTCTCTTTTGCTATCCTATCATTTTGCCTTTTCATACTGTTCATGGGGTTCTCAAGGCAAGAATACTGAAGTGGCTTGCCATTCCCTTCTTCAGTGGACCACATTCTGTCAGACCTCTCCACCATGACCCTCCCATCTTGGGTTGCCCTGCAGGCATGGCTTGGTTTCATTGAGTCAGACAAGGGTGTGGTCCTAGTGTGATTAGATTGACTAGTTTTCTGTGAGTATGGTTTCAGTGTGTCTGCCCTCTGATTCCCTCCCGCAACACCCACCATCTTATTTGGGTTTCACTTACCTTGAGCGTGGGGTATCTCTTCACGACTGCTCCAGCAGAGCCACTGCACCTTACCTTTGACGAGGGGTATCTCCTCACCGCCACTGTTCCCGACCCTCAACGTAGGACAGCTCCTCTAGGCCCTCCTGGGCCCGCCCAGCCACCACTCCTCGGGTTTCTCCTCCAGGCCGCCGGCCCTGGACTCGGGCGTGGGTGGCTTGTCTCTGCTGCCGCTCCTGGCCGCACTTGAGCGCGGGCGGCGGAGGCGGCCGCCGCACTTGAGTGCGGCCGAGAGCTACCGACATCGCCAGGAGAAGCCACCTCGCCCCCGAGGCCAGGAGCGACTTACTTCACTTAATGTGATAATCTCTAGCCTACCAATGCAAAGTGTGAAATTTTTGATGAATGACAAATTCTAGGTAGATTTAAGTATCAGGAATCCAAGCAATATGTTGCCTCAGGGCTTTTTCTTCAATTAAGTAATCTCCCTCCAAACCCACTTATTGCTCACCTAGTTGCCCAAACCCTTGCATAGCAAGATTCACTTATGTAGCCCTTAACTTGCACTTGGTTGGTTTTCCTTTGGGCTTTGCCTGTATTTCCCCACAGAGATTAGAATCTAAAATGAGCTCCCTACTGAACAGTTTACAGGTAAAAGTTTATATGCTAGTAAAACAAAATTTATGTTTCACTGGTATAGCTTCTGTTGTGATTAATAGACATGTTAAACCTGAGTCCACTTGACCAATGCTGAAAAATTTATTTGTTTTGATTGGTCAAGGATGGCCAGACATAACCACGTCACCGGGTGGTGGGGCCCCAGTGTTCCTACTGCATGATTTGGCCAGAGAAATTTGACAAGACCAATTTCTCAGGAGTAATCTGATCTGACACAGACTCTAAATTTCAAGATAAGAAAACTTAAATTGGTTTTAAAACTAGACAATATTTTCAATCTAGTAGATATTAAGTGAATATGTCATCCAGACTTTACTTGCTATTTTAGTTCCATTATTTACTATTAATTTTCATTCAAATATAGTAATTAGCCTTACTAAGTCTTAGTTTCCTCATCTATAATATGGGGATGATAAAATTTAATAGAAAATTTTGTGATATTACATTAAATTTCATATTTAAAGTATTTTTAAAAATGTGCCTAACATATTTTTATTTTTCAGTAAATGAAAGTTGTCTCCATTGAATTTCAGGATCTGATTTTAGGCTCTAATATAAAATGTAAAGTATTTGATGTACTTTTAAAACTTTCTCTGATGTCTTTATTAGAGATTGGAGATTAGGGCACATATCAAAATTTCTTAACTATTTCTTCTAGTAGGGCTCCCCAGTTGGCTCAGTGATAAAGTATCTGCTTGCCAATGCAGGAGACATAGGAGATGTGGGTTCAATCCCTGGATCGAAAAGATACCTGGAGGAGGGAATGGCAACTCACTCCATTATTCTTGTCCGTGAAATCCCATGTACAGAGGAGCCTGAAGGGCTGCGTCCATGGAGTCACAAAGAATTGGACGTGACTGAGCACACATGTGCTCAAGCACATCTTTTTCTTCTTCACACACCTTTTTATACAAGAAATTTCTTTATGCCTTTGTTAAAGAAAACAATAGCCTTCTGTATAAACTATGTATAGATTAGGAAAATAGGTAAACAGGAAAATCTTGCCATTTAATCCTAACAAGTGGTGTCATGTTTAATTGGCCATGAACTATGTGACATTGATAACATTGTTTCATCACCTGAATGACAAAAGCCTTTCAAAAAGATTCTTTTCACTTAAATATATCTTTTGAATGGTCTGCTCAAATATTAAAATAGGTAAACAGGAAAATCTTGCCATTTAATCCTAACAAGTGGTGTCATGTTTAATTGGCCATGAACTATGTGACATTGATAACATTGTTTCATCACCTGAATGACAAAAGCCTTTCAAAAAGATTCTTTTCACTTAAATATATCTTTTGAATGGTCTGCTCAAATATATGTTGCTGCTGCTGCTGCTAAGTCACTTCAGTCGTGTCCGACTCTGTGCAACCCCATAGACGGCAGCCCACCAGGCTCCCCTGTCCCTGGGATTCTCCAGACAAGAACACTGGAGTGGGTTGCCATTTCTTCCTCCAATGCATGAAAGTGAAAAGTGAAAGTGAAGTTGCTCAGTTGTGTCCAAGCTCTTTGTGACCCCATGGACTGCAGCCTACCAGGCTCCTCTGTCCATGGGATTTTCCAGGCAAGAGTACTGGAGTGGGGTGCCATTGCCTTGATTGTCATAAAATAAGATTATTACATATTGTATATGTAAACAATTTAAAAAATATAAACTTGCACATTTAAGGTGGCATAGTGTTGAACTAATGAGTGGAAACAATATACAGCTATATTTTAAGTGGATGTTTTAAATTGAAACCTGTAGTTATGGATATCTAGAATTCAGAGAACTCAGCTTTAATCAATTACTTTCTTGTTATTCAGTTTAGTCCATTATTCAGCTTCCTCTTTCTTTTACATTTAACATTCCCATAGCTTATTCATCCTGTGATAGCTCTGCTGACTCAGTACCACCCTCAGCAGTTCTTGTTGTCAATCATTGACACTTTCAAAGAAAAGCTGACTTGGTGGAAGATAAAAATGCTTTCTTAGATGGTTAGATCTCACTACAATGTAGGGAGACTGAAATCAATTAGAATATGTACACAAAATAAAATGGAAGTAGTGGAAATTAAATGAGTCACGGAAAAAGAAGATCTGCCATCTGAAGAGAAGGAAAATTAAGATGAGGAATAATTGTTAAATAGGAGAAAAATAAAATTAATTAAAACTAGGATAATGAAAGGAACAAACAACAGGAAAAAAGAAATCCTACTGTCAATACTGTAATGCAGAATGAGAGATTTTTAAGATTTTGGGAGGGGATTGAGGTGAACCTAACCTTTATGAGGCTTTGTTTCTATGTAGAAATAAAGTCATTGGAACTCTTTGTTAAGTAAAAATAGCACCAAAAGCTTGTAACCTCTTTAATCAATAGAAAATAATTTTTCTTTAAAGCAGGATTTCTATTGATTTGTGACATCATTTTCGTTAATGAATAAGCAGAATGTTTACTCAATGAGCATCAATGTATACTCACAGTGGTTTCTTTTCTTTTTTTTGTATAGCCCCTGGGTAAAAGTGAAAGCATACTATATCTCATTCTCCTTTGCTTCAGTAACTTCCACAGGAAGACAGTTGTCCAGTAAAGCCCAAGAATCTTGTTAGGTCTTAAGAATGCACACTAGTAATTGTGATGCAGAATAAACTTTGTTTCTAATTTGCTCCAGGATAACTCACACTTAGGTGTAACTATTTTCTGCCCTTTGGCTCTCGACCCAGAAGGTAGGAATAACTTTATAATAATTGACTGGATGGCATATCTGGGTTTAGTGTAAAAACAATCTTTTATATAATATGTGCTTGTGTTGACCAAGCTTCTTGGTAATTGATATCAAAAACAATCATAATATGGATATTTGGAATAGAAGAACAATTGATAATATGGATATTTGGGAAAATAACAATTATTAGTGACTTTGGTAGCAAACAAATGTAATATCGACATATCATTTCCCATTTATTAAAGCATAAGGCACAGTCATGCATAATCTTCTTTGCAGCATCCCACATCTAGTAGAAGTATGGAACAAAACAGAAATTAAAGAAGTACTTTGATACAAAGCTTGGTGTATGCATGCTTAAATGCTGCATGCTTTGTTTTTAAGTGGATATTGCTTATTCCTTTCTAAACTAGAAAGATCTCTGCTCTAGGATTACTTTGGATGGAGTGGACCAGGTGCAAAAGTCCCCTGCTATGGGTTTAGCCTCAAATGCTACTGAACATATTGCATGGAACCATGCAAAGAGCTGGCAGCAAATATTTATCTGCAAATTTAATAATATATTGTATGTACCCCAAACTTTCATTACAAGAAAGCAGTTGAAGGAGAAATGGCTTCTAAGCAGTTTTCTAACATGACCTTAGATCCCAACTGCATTGCAGTGTCTTTATAAAATTCACATTGTTCTTGTTAGTCCTGTTGCTGACACCATTCCTGATGTTTTCATTTGTAATCCTTGAGTAATGCTAACAAAATGAAAGTGAAAGAGATGCTCAGTAGTGTCCGACTCTTTGTGACCCCATGAACTATACAGTCTATGGAATTCTCCAGGCTAGAATACTGGGATGGGTGACCATTCCCTTCTCTAGGGAATCTTCGAAATCCAAGGATCAAACCCAGGTTTCTCATTGCTGGTAGATTCTTTACTAGCTATGCTACCAGGGAAGCCCAATGCTAGTAATGTAGTCCTAAAAGTAAATAGCCCAGATATTGTTTTGTTAGTCAGCTATTTTTCAAGTATTATATTTCAGTCTCTTGGTGACATGAAAAATTTCATTATAGTGTTGATCTATATCTTTAAGGAACTCAACTTCCTCGTGAATTTAAGTGAAATGACCAAGCAAGGAGCAGGTGGCCACCACTCCAGAGAGTCTGAGATCAGGCAACACCAGAGAAAGAATAATTCACAGTCTACTAAATCTTAAGTTGTAGCCCTTTCACATACAAGGACCACTTACAAAGATCGAGAGTGTGGTCCTAGCAAAGTGTTACATGATTATATATTGTAAAATTTGCAAAAGCAGATTTAAAAATTATTTTTCATTTAAAAGAAGGAAAGTTAAAAGGTTAGTTGCTCAGTCGTGTCCAATTCTTTGCGACCCCATGGACTGTAGTCCATCAGGCTCCTCTGTCCATGGAATTTTCCAGGTAAGAATTCTGCAGTGGGTTGTCATTACCTTCTCTGGGGGATTTTCCTGACCCAGGGATCAAACCCAGCTCTCCTGCCTTGTAGGCAGTCTCCAGGGAACCTCTAATAACTTGGGCTGTTGGGAGATGCTGGGGACTTTTCCTTTAAAGTGTTCCCTAAATTGTATAAACCCCAAGCCTTACAAGACCTGTATCTACTGATAGGCTGAAGGCAGATTTTCTTCTCTGTCCCAGGGAAGGTAGGTTGCTTGTATAGGTTTGTATCAGAGCTCTTCAGAGAAACAGAATCAATAGCATCTATAAAAGGAGATTTATTATGAGGAATTGGCTCAAAGAGTTATGGAGACTGAGAAGTTCCATGATCTGCCATCTGCCGTCTGAAGACCCAGGAAAACTAATGGTGTGAACATAGCCTGAGTCCAAAGATCTGAGAACCAGGGGAGCTGACGGTGCAAATCCCAGCTCAAGCAGCAGGCAGCAAGGGAATAAATCCTCCCTCCCTCCAGTTTTTGTTCTATTTGGGCCCTCAGTGGATTGTGTGATGTGCACTCACACTGGGGAGAGCAAGACAGAGTCATCTGGAAACCCCTTCACAGACACATGCACAAGTAACATTTAAGTGGGCATCCCATGGCCTACTCAACTTGACATACACAATTAACCATAACAAAAGCTGTAAAGGAAGTGAAAAAAAATATTAGCAAGGGTTAATAAACCTTTACAAATACTCAGGTTGGTTCCAGGATTTTCAAGTTCTGGAATTATCATTTTAATGGTTTGCTGAGGCTTCTGTTTTAAACTTTCAGTTCCATTCATTATTCCTTGTTTTCAAGTGATTAATTTTGACTAAATTGAAATTTGTACTGTTTGTCTTGGTGATAGCCACACTGAGCTGAATTAACTTAGAAATATCATTAATGATGAACGTGTACCAGATATTTGCATGCATACTGCAAAGGCACTTCAAGTCACTTCAGTCATGTTCGACTCTGTGTGACCCTGTGGACTGTAGCCCTCCAGGCTCCTCTGTTCATGGCATTCTTCAGGTAAGAATACTGGAGTGGGTGCCATGCCCTCCTCCAGGGCATCTTCCTGACCCAGGGATGGAACCAGCATCTCCTACAGCTCCTCCATTGCAGGCATATTCTTTACCACTGAGCCACTGGGGAAATCTGTCCTAGATGTTTACTGTACCTTGATATCTGTGAAAGGCATTAATATCTATAAATAATTTAGGAGATTCATGCATCTACACTGGGGAGTAATAATCAAATTGTTTGTACTGATGATCAAAGAGGCTGAAAACTGTTGAGCTACTGGATAAAGCCCAAATATTTTCCCATAACCAGTCATTTCCTCCAGGCTCTGGCATTTGTCTGCCTCTTCAGTTTCATCTTTGGTCACTTCATTTCTTTATATGTAATGCATCAGTGATACCAAACAGCTTACTTTTGCCTGGAAGTGCCAAGGCATTTTATTCCTTCATTGCTTTACCGCTGTGGTGTTTTTCTTTGCCTCAAATCCCTTTTGCTTTCTATTTGCCTGGTAATCTTCCATTCATCTTGCTTTCAAAAATTTCTCTTACTCTTTCTTTAGCCCTCAGGACATCAGGATAGAGTTAATGACTCTGTATGCTCTTTATGTCCTTCGTATCTACTTCTGATGCTGCCAATATTGATATTATTTATTTATGGATGTACTCTCCACCTGCCGACTGAAAACTCCTTGAAGACAGGGCCAGCGTATTATTCATCAGCTTCGCCTCAACCAGTTGGCACTCTAATATATACTTATTGTAGAAATCACTTTGATAAAGGTGTTCATAAAACGAACTTCTCTCCTCTTTTTCTCTGTTTCTTCACTTCAAAAATTAGGATCTGAAGGCTTCAATTTTTAGGAGTGGAATGAACTGATTTCATCACCTTTTAGAGATTATCTGAATTTAAAGATTGTCAGTTAGGTTCAGAGAAGTATCTTGGATGGTATTAAAAAGAGTTTTTCACCATTATCTAAATAACTAAAACTGTTGCTAATATAAATGGAAGGTTTTTGTAGTAAAGTGATTCCTTTTTTAAAAATGTTTAGTTGCTGACAACTTTTCAGCCTCACTCTTCCTTTTTTCAACTTCTGCTCTACTCCTGGGCAAACTGATAAGACAGTGCAAGTGTTTTTTCCTTTGGCACCTGTGGGAAGGTCAAACCCTGTGCTGGAACCCTCATCCTGGCTGCATATCCAAAACACCAAAAAACTCCAGATTTTTATAATGTTCAAAAGGTGCAGTCAGGTCAAACGTTCTAGCACATGGATTTTCCCTGCTTTTTCAAGCTTATTTTTAGAGCTAATTGGAAGCCACCTTGCTTTCTCCAGAAAGCCTCATGACATGATAGTAAACCTTTCCACATCTTCTTCATGTGTATGTGGCATTATGTTTCAACGTTCAAACCAAATCTTTGGTGGGAGTCCACCCTGATTCTGTGGGGAATTCACACAAAATAATCTCTTTAAATTATAAATTTCAAAGGCAAAAGCCCTGGTAAATGATACCTACCAATTATATGTATTAGTTCCTATCATTCTTTTCATTTCCTTCCTTTATGTGTCTGTTGAGCGGGGTAATAGGGTTGTGTGCTTTAGATGCAATTCCAAATAATGACATGGATTATAACAACTTCCTGTCTGTCAAGCAGGGTCACACAATTGACCATATGCTCTTGGATTAAGTCATGTAGTCATGTTGCCACACATTACAGCATCCAATTACAGTTCTTAACTGTCTTTCATAATTATTTTTATTTCTAGGGAGAAACATATTATCACTAAACAAGCGCCCAATGAAGATTTTTATGCTTGAATTTATTAACCTTTATAAAATGATATGATTTTTGGTAAAATCTTAACTTTCTGGTACTATGTATTAAGATAAATATTCTTCTCTCATTCTTGCTTTCAAAGGATAGTAAAATACACTTCGAATATTTTATCTAATGCTTGAAATATATTTTTCCTGAGGTTAATTTTTCCCTCAAATTACAATTCTTTATCTGATATTTCAATTGTTTGGATTTGATTCACATCTCATTTACATTTATTGAGTGCATATGTTTTGCTGTGCTCTATTATACATACACTATTTTATTAATTTCCTTGTTTGAAATTGAGTTCAATGCGATGTGGATATTAAGTAGTAGTATTAATTAGTCTCCACATCCATTTCCAGTGTCCTCTCATTTCCACCTCACTTTCTAGAAATGTGAATCCACAGTAGGATTTTTTTTTTTTTGATAATACATAATATCCTTAAGAGGGCAATCTTTTAAATTTAAATGATTCTTATGGCTAGAATGAGATCTCTTTAAGGTCAAAGAGTCCAGATAATTTGGAGGAAAAAATGTAGCCAGGAAGCTGGCTTCAGCAGTCCAAATCTGCAGACTATCAGCCTGCCTTATTTTAAATTAAGAGACAGTCCTTTTAGTTATAAGCTCTAATCAGGACCTGACATACAGCCAGAGCAACCAGCTCTATTTCCAAGTAGAAAATTATAAACCAGCAGCAGAGAGCAGTATGGAGCCATTTTTAAAACCAGAGAACTAGGAAGGTGCACCATAGAGCCCAGAAGAGCTGGGGGAGGGGGGAAGAAAAGGTCCAAAAGCTGTTCAAGGTCCTGATTACAGTTTCCTCTTTATATATACTTTTTTTTTCCTATACAAACAGCTGGTCCATGCTTCATATAAAGATATATATATATATATATATATATATATATTTTCTCCTCCTTCTCTTCCCCCTGGATACTTTGGTTATGTGTCTTTTGAAGGAATAACATATATGCATATATATATCCACTTAAAAAATAGTCCTCAACCTTATTTAGAAAATATGTATTTCAAACTAAGTTGTAATGACTCCAGTGCAATTCCATGCAGGATATATTAATCTACATTTCATATGCAGCCTGAATATCCAAAGCTTTCATATTCTTAGACAAGCTTATAGATACAGTGTATCTACATGCTGATTTCCTCTAATATTTTCTCTTCAATTCCCCCTGGTAACTCTTTGAGTTAGAGAATGTTATTATATTGTTGATCTCAGTTTGGTTAAATTTCTATCCAATTTAAGTCAGGATCAAATGCAATGTTTGAAAAGGAAGCAGCGCATGTGAACACAGAAAGCACTCTCCCAGGCCCTGTCATATTATCTGTAGCTGAATGTGCCTTCATTTAATTAAATGTTCTTTTTTTATATATAAACAAAAATTTATTTATGCCAGTGCCCTGTCTGCAAATGACACAATCTGCCGCTCTTGTTTCCTCGCCATCATCATGAAATGCCAACCTTTGAGTCACATTAGCCTTGGGCATTCAATATAGGTGATCTTTGCAAAAAGCCAGGGCTTTTCTTTCCTGTTTTCAAAGTCTGTGTGGGTGATTGCCTCTGTGAGCTGTGTGTGTGTGTGTACAGACAGGGAGGGTTCCTGTCAGAAGAAAGAGGGCCCTGGAGAAATTAGATTAAGCATTTTTCCTAATGGAGCTCGCCTGTCTGGCCTTCAGTTTAATGCACCCTAACTTACTGGGCATTGTTTGGTAAGGGATGGGTTGAGAGAGTTGTGGGGCTCCTCATTTCCACAGGAGAATCTTAAATAACAGCTCGCATTTGTTAGTGATGGGAGTGAATTAAAAGGTTATGCCACTCCTTTAGGCCACCTTCTGATCTTGTAAGCACTGGACATCTTTTCTGACAACAAGTGAATTTTTAGAACAAAAACTGATCATCTCCTCAGGCACATATACTTGGATTTTCAAAAAAAGATGCCATGGCATTTTTCTATCAAGAAGGTTAAATCACAGAATTATATGAAAACACTCATTTTTACCCCTGCTAACCTGTAAAGATTCCATTTTGCTTCATTTATCTTCTCTCTTACCCTATGCTAAACCATCCCTGGCTTCGATGAAAGAATCATGTCTCCATTCATTTCCTATCTTGCTGAATTGCCTTCACATTTCCTATCATCTGCACATAATCCTATTCTCTCCATTATTGTCTTAATACCAAGAACAGCACAAGATAATGGATAGGCACTGTAATAACAGCGTGGCCTGTAGGAGCCCCTCGAGGGAAATATCTTTGATGCTGGTGGAATATTAATGCATCCTAGGTCCCAGATCTTCCTCTTTCACTTCATCTTCTGTTTTCTAAACTACATAATGACTTTCATATACATGACAAAAGCATTAGAACAGAAAAAGCCTCATTGATGAGCAGCAGGGCTGTGTGATATTAAGGAGTCCTATTCTTACTTCTTTGTACAATTTTTGACCACCATCTGAGACTGTATGTGCAGGTAATTTCTAATTTGAATAGATATCAGTGTAAAGAAGCATAATCATATTGTGTTAATGCAAATGCCCATCAAAAGCACGGTGTGAAGATAAATTAAAATATAATTCTTCAATAATGCATTTGTCCATAGGAAGATTTTGGACAGATTAAAAACAAACACCTTGATATCACTTAGACAAATGAGTGGATTGTTTCCAGGGAGGCTAATCACCAGCAGATTATGAATGGGCCAGTAAATCAAAGCTGCCTACATTAAACCTTGTAGATCAGGTTATAGTTACAATTTGTTGTGCATTATTTTTCAATAAAAGTGAAAGAATTGATGTGTGTGTGTGTGTGTGTGTGTGTGTGTGTGTTTGTAAGCATAAAGAGAGTTGCCTAGGAAAATGCAGTTGCAAGTAATAAAAATAGAGTGGGGGCAGGGCTTGGTAGCAGAGTGGCAATAGCCTTGATCATTTTGGGTGAAGCATTGTCAACAACTTGTAAGAAACACTTAACTTTCAAAACTACCTTCTTTCCTTTTTGTTTAGCCCTTCCCCTCTGTACTAGTGGTCAATGTATTTCCTGTAAACACGTTTAAACATTTTTGAGTTAAGAAGCTTATACAAAAAGTGTGTGCATCCAAGATATCTTGAAAAGGGATAAATGGAAAATATCCCTGACATTTCCTTGAACTTTCAAAAGAAAGATCACAGGTTTTCGTATGAAGAAAATGAAAAAAGTTGTTATAGAGGCTTTTTCTTTTGTGGTTGATTTTCTTCTAGCATAATAAGGGCTAATATCTGAGTTTCTGACTATGGAACATATTATTTTTAGTAATTCCTTAAAAAGGTCAGTGAATAGACTGCAAGTTTTTGTTTTTTGAGTCAGCAAACATTTATGAAGCATTATTTTGTTTCAGGTAGCTGGTTAAAAAGATGATCTATCTATCTATCTATCTATAGGCATGTTTCTCCTGTTCTCAGCTCACAGTCTAGCATCTAATGGATGAAAGCTACATTCACTGATTTATTGGAGGAGAAATGGACCACGTCACAGGAACTTGTGTTAAACAGCAGTGAAAGACATCAAGGTAAGCAGGACATGGTCCCTATTCCCAAAGAATTTCAGTTGGTAAGAGGTACTTGTGTACACCTACAGTCTTAATGAGATTAAATATAAGATGTGTTATAAAGAAAGATACAAATAAAATGCTAGAAGGTTAAGAGGAGAAGAAAACAATACCAAGCTTAAGGAATTGGTGGCAAGGAAAATTTTGTAGAAACGATGTTACTAGAAGGATATGTAGAATTTAAACAAAAGTCTGTCAGTGAGAGACAGAAAGGGATTTAGGGAAAGGAAACAATATGAACAATGACATGAAGTTTCTGCTTCAGAAATTGATCTAAATGTATAAGGAAGTAGAAGATAGTGGGAGATACCATTGTTTGATGCCAGATCATAGAACATCAAAGATTTGATATATTTTCAGACTGTGAAGGGAAATTATTGAAAAAAGAAAGATTTTGTTCTCTGGAATGTGATTAGCAGATGATTGATCTGCTGTGCTGTGTAGTTTGCAGAGAGAGAGACCTGAGCTGGAATAACAAATTAGGAAGCCTCCAACATAAAGCAGGAGGGAAACTTAAAAGGCTCGTCTAATAGCTGTGATCCAGTCGAAGATTTAAATAAAATAATGCCAAAATAATAATCATGAAAATTCTTCACTATTTTGTGATGCAACTGTGGCGGAAAAAAGTGAGGACACCAGACCTGAAGTAAAATGCTACTGAAGACAGTAGTCCTGGACTTTGTTCACGAGTTGCTCTTGCAAGTGTGAAAATCAGCATTGAGGTGAGCAGAGTTTGAGCCTTCAGAGAGCACTGTAGCAGATTTTCTCACCAGCAGGTTATGTATCTCTTGGCAAAAAGAAGAA
Organism: Aepyceros melampus; assembly: GCA_006408695.1. Taxonomy (NCBI): domain Eukaryota; kingdom Metazoa; phylum Chordata; class Mammalia; order Artiodactyla; family Bovidae; genus Aepyceros; species Aepyceros melampus. Next base: position 126,399 of record SJXQ01011279.1, read on the forward strand.
ACGTTTCTTGTTTCTTTTCCCAGGGGTGCTGGTCTCAGAAAAGCTGTGTCTTAATTCAGTTTACAAGACTGTATCAACCCAGTCTTGGTAGCTATGAAAGAAGCCCTGACTCCAGGAAGCAGACTACAACATTTATTCTAAAATGTTCAATTCCAAATAGAAAACTAATCCCAATGCAAGCCTATCGCATAGCACTCTGACTATTTTAATTTAATTTTAAAGTAGTGCAATGGTTGCTATTTACTAGGTTTGGCATGTAGAAGAAATTAATGATGAATTGGGCTAGTGAGGCTTCTTTAAAACCTGTTTTACAAAAGAAAAAATATTTAACATGCCAACTGCATGGTGCTTAACTTTAGAAACTGGAGTCCACCTCATTAAAATCTATGAGGGACAATATTATTGCATTTACTTGATACTTTTTTTTTTCCTATACAAGTCCTCCTAGGCAAATATCGTTTGTAATGTGATAATGGAGCTAAGTGCTTAATACAGCAGACATGGTATTGTCAACTAGTTTTTATGACAAAGTATTCCAAAATAGTTTCATTTTCAGTGTCAAATGATTTAGTTTTCAGGTAGATTGGTTTTTCCTGATTCCTCAGAGTAAGAGTAATAAGGAGAGCTGGCCATTCCCTCTTGAGGGGAGGGACACCAGCCCATCTTCCCTTCTTCTTTTTCTCTCTTTCTTGCCTTGAGTCTGGGGAGGTGAGGCAGGGCCTGGAGCCTGCTGCCTGGAGAGAAGACCCATTCTTTCTTTCTCTCCTTCTCATTTTTTGGAGTTATCCTCTTCTCCCATTGGGCAGTTGACATTGGAGAGCACACTGTTCAAAGTTCCTGTGTTAATCTTTAATCTGCATAATAATTCTATTCTGCATCCTTGTTCAGTCGTGTCTGACTCTTTGTGACCCTATGGACTGTAGCACGCCAGGCTCCTCTGTCCATGGGGTTCTCCAGGCAAGAATACTGGAATGGGTTGCCATTCCTTCCTCCAGGGGATCTCTCCAATAATTCTACTAGGTAACTAATATTATCATTATTCTCCTTTTAAAGATGATAAACCTGAGGTAAAAAAAAAAGGTGAAGGCACTTGGCCGTTAACAAGTGACTGAACGTATATGATCCAGGATCATCTGGCATCACTGACCATATGCTAAGCCACAACACTTTACTAACTCTCCAGATTGAACCATATTTATTTGATAAACCACTCTACAGTCATGACCTTCAGCTTGAAAAATAATGAAACAGAATATATCCAAGGGAGGGTGACAGAAAAGATGTGTGAAGTGATTAGAATCCACGTCATTTGGAGACTGACTAAAGGAAGCGATGACATTAACTGATGAGTGATTTGCAGTTTTTTCAAATGTTTGAAGGATTGTTTGGGTGAGAGGGGGTGTTTAGAATTGTTCTCTGAGACTTAGAAGGCAAGACCAGGTCTATAAGTCCATAGGTAGAAAATGTACATACAAGGCAGCAAGTTTTAGCTTAGCATTATAAATAAGGTTCTAATCATCATTGTTTAGTAGCTAAGTCATGTCTGGCTCTTTGTGACCCCTTGGGGTGTAGCCCACCAGATTCCTCTGTCCACAAGATTTCTCTGGCAAAAATACTGGAGTGGGTTACCATTTCCTGACCTAGGGATTGAACCCATATCTCCTGCATTGGAAGCAGGTTCTTTAAAGCTGAGCCACCAGGGGAGCCCGATCTAAATGTTATACCTATCTAAAAGGACAGATAGATTCAAATAAGAGGTTATGAGTTCTCCTTTCATTCAATCAGTAATTATTGGACATCAAATCTGATAGGAGTCACTTTTCTAGGATACAGCCATGTGTAAACAGAATAGAAAAATCATGTGCCCTCATGGAATTTCCATTCTAGAGGAGTGAGACAGATAATAAATATAATTTGGCAACAGTGAATGTCGACATTCTAGGAATCAGCGAACTAAAATGGACTGGAATGGGTGAATTTAACTCAGATGAACATTATATCTACTACTGTGGGCAGGAATCCCTCAGAGGAAATGGAGTAGCCATCATGGTCAACAAAAGAGTCCGAAATGCAGTGAAGTGAAGTCGCTCAGTCGTGTCAGACTCTGCGACCCCATGGACACCAGGCTCCTCTGTCCACGGGATTTTCTAGGAAAGAGTACTGAAGTGGGTTGCCATTTCCTTCTCCAGGGAACTTCTGGACCAAGGGATCGAACCAAGGTCTCCCACATTGTAGACAGACGCTTTACCGTCTGAGCCACCAGGGACCACTGAAATGCAGTACTTGGATGCAGTCTCAAAAACGACAGAATGATCTCTGTTTGTTTCCAAGGCAAACCGTTCAATATCACAGTAATCCAAAATCTATGCCCTAACCAGTAACGCTGAAGAAGCTGAAGTTGAATGGTTCTATGAAGACCTACAAGACCTTTTAGAACTAACACCCAAAAATAGATGTCCTTTTCATTATAGGGGACTGGAATGCAAAAGTATGAAATCAAGAAACACCTGGAGTAACAGGAAAATTTGGCCTTGGAATGTGGAATGAAGCAGGGCAAAGACTAATAGCGTTTTGCCAAGAAAATGCACTGATCATAGCAAACACCTTCTTCCAACAACACAAGAGAAGACTCTACCCATGGACATCACCAGATGGTCAACACCGAAAGCAGGTTGATTATATTCTTTGCAGCCAAGATGGAGAAGCTCTATATAGTCAACAAAACGAAGACCAGGAGCTGACTGTGGCTCAGATCATGAATTCCTTATTACCAAAATCAGACTTAAATTGAAGGAAGTAGGGAAAACCGCTAGACCATTCAAGTATGACCTAAATCAAATCCCTTATGATTATACAGTGAAAGTGAGAAATAGATTTAAGGCACTAGATCTGATAGATAGAGTGCCTGATGAACTATGGATGGAGGTTCATGACATTGTACAGGAGACAGGGATCAAGACCACCCCCACGGAAAAGAAATGCAAAAAAGCAAAATGGCTGTCTGGGGAGGCCTTAAAAATAGCTGTGAAAAGAAGAGAAGCAAAAAGCGAAGAAGAAAAGGTAAGATAAAAGCATCTGAACGCAGAGTTCCAAAGAATAGCAAGAAGAAATAACAAAGCCTTCTTCAGCGAGCAATGCAAAAAAATAGAGGAAAAGAACAGAATGGGAAAGACTAGAGATCTCTTCAAGAAAATTAGAGATACCAAGGGAACATTTCATGCAAAGATGGGCTTGATAAAGGACAGAAATGGTCTGGACCTAACAGAAGCAGAAGATATTAAGAAGAGATGGCAAGAATACAAAGAAGAACTGTACAAAAAAGATCTTCATGACCCAGATAATCATGATGGTGTGATCACTCATCTAGAGCCAGACATCCTGGAATGTGAAGTCAAGTGGGCCTTAGAAAGCATCACTACGAACAAAGCTAGTGGAGGTGATGGAATTCCAGTTGAGCTGTTTCGAATCTTGAAAGATGATGCTTGAAAGTGCTGCACTCAATATGCCAGCAAATTTGGAAAACTCAGCAGTGGCCACAGGACTGGAAAAGGGCAGTTTTCATTCCAATCCCCTTATGGCAGAAAGTGAAGAGGAACTAAAAAGCCTCTTGATGAAAGTGAAAAAGGAGAGTGAAAAAGTTGGCTTAAAGCTCAACATTCAGAAAACGAAGATCATGGTATCTGGTCCCATCACTTCATGGCAAATAGATGGGGAACAGTGGAAACAGTGTCTGACTTTATTTTTGGGGGCTCCAAAATCACTGCAGATGGTGATTGCAGCCATGAAATTCAAAGACGCTTACTCCTTGGAAGGAAAGTTATGCCCGACCTAAATAGCATATTGAAAAGCAGAGACATTACTTTGCCGACTAAGGTCCATCTAGTCAAGGCTATGGTATTCCAGTGGTCATGTATGGATGTGAGAGTTGGACTGTGAAGAAGGCTGAGCGCCAAAGAATTGATGCTTTTGAACTGTGGTGTTGGAGAAGACTCTTGAGAGTCCCTTGGACTGCAAGGAGACCCAACCAGTCCATTCTGAAGGAGATCAACCCTGGGATTTCTTTGGAAGGAATGATGCTAAAGCTGAAGCTCCAGTACTTTGGCCACCTCATGCGAAGAGTTGACTCATTGGAAAAGACTCTAATGCTGAGAGGGATTGGGGGCAGGAGAAGGGGTTGACAGAGGATGAGATGGCTGGATGTCATCACTGATTCGATGGACATGAGTTTGAGTGAACTCCAGGAGTTGGTGACGGACAGGGAGGCCTGGCCTGCTGCGATTCATGGGGTCGCAAAGAGTCAGACACGACTGAGCGACTGAACTGAACTGATATAAATAATATTGCTACACCTGATAAAACACCATGAAGAACAGTAAAGAAACACCTGGTGAAAGTGTTCAAGAGAAGTTGGAATTTATGGTGAGTTTAATAAAAATGTCTTGTTAAGATGACATTTGAGCAGAATCCTTATTAAAGTCAGGACAGAATCTTGTGTTAATAGGGAGGAGAGTATTACTGGCAAAGGGAACAGCAAGTATAAAAGATTTGGACTACATGCGCTTGTAAATTTGAAGACTAGCAAGTGGCCAGTAGCTAGGCTGGCATGAGGAAGACGAAAAGTTCTAGGAGGTGAAGTCTGAGAAGTTGGAACTAGGAAAGGAGGGAAGCATGGCATACTGCATAGGTACTTCTAGGGAAGGATTCAAGATTACTTGAGTAAGAAGAGAAGGAATTTGGCAAAGGAATGACTTGATTTAACTAGATTTTTGAAAGAATCACTCTGTCGTGTAGAAACCTGTAGACCAGCAGGCTAATGAGGATATATTGTCATACTACAGATATGCAAAACATCCTTGGATCATTACCTATTAGGGATGTGAAGGAAGCAATCCACTGCTTCGAATCGTGTAGATTAGACTGGAGCCCCCATAAGCTCTCGTCTGACTATAGGGCTTGTGATTCTGTATTTTATTTTACTTTTTTAATTCTCACTGGTGCTTAAAGGTCATGTACATAATATCTAACGATGTTAGAAAGATATCTTAAAGCTAAGCTCTGCACCTTGTAATCCAGTGTGTGTAAATGGATCTGAAATGACTGGTCACTACCATGTAATTCAAAAGTAGTCAAGTCTCTGGAAGCATTTAGATACACCTCTTTATTCATCATTACTAAGTTACATCCCTACTCTCTCTTGAGTGAAAAACAAGGTTACATTCTTTTGAGATATGCGAGGTTTAAAAGAATATTTTAAGTTAATTGAAAATATTTTCAGAGCTTTTTGTAAAAAATAAAATTAAGCAAATTATGTATACTCTGATTTGGTCATTTTCAGCTTAGTCTTCAGGTCTTTAATTTCTGTGATGGTATTTATAAAAGTCTGTATCTATTTGAAGAAATAGGAATTATGTATATTTATTTTATAAAATTGTGACATGACACCAGAAATTATTTGCAAATGTGTAGTTTATAACTTTATGATTTTAATTGTTTTCTTGTTTTCCAATTTTCAGAGCAATATCATAAATTAGGCAGAGCAGCTACAATTTTTCCATTTTTTAGAAGAAAATTTGGGCATTCTATCTTAAAATTATTTACTATATCTTTATTCACATTTTGACTAAGTGATCTCCTACAGATAAGGTCCATATCCAAATATATCTAGTATAGCTTTCTTAGAACTAGCCATTATGTACTAAATATTTTGATAGAAGCCTAGGAAGAATGAGTTTCTTTCCTGTTGCCAGCCTGTTTTCCCATATATTAAAAACTCACTATTCCATACTTGTTATTTTGTAATTTCCTGGTTTGAACTCTGAGTACTCAACAGCAAATATATAAAGAAGAAAGAATAGTGACTTTTTCTACCTAAGAAAGGGCCAATTGGGAGTGTGCAATGGGCCAGATGTCCCAGGTCAAAGAGGAATTCATGGAAATGAAAGGTGATTTGCTTATTTTAGTAGGTGTGTAGATTCAGTTGGGCTCTTAAAGGTCATTAAAAATTTAATTCATTAATTTCTCTTTTATTTTTCAGTGTATAGTGGTATGGTGGGGGTGAGTTTTCTTTCTCCCCCCCCTCCTGGTTCTTTTGCTGCTGCTGCTAAGGCGCTTCAGTCGTGTCCAACTCTGTGTGGCCCCATAGACGGCAGCCCACCAGGCTCTGCTGTCCCTGGGATTCTCCAGGCAAGAACACTGGAGTGGGTTGCCATTTCCTTCTGCAATGCATGAAAGTGAAAAGTGAAAGTGAAGTCGCTCAGTCATATCCGACTCTTAGCGACCGCATGGACTGCAGCCCACCAGGCTCCTCCATGGGATATTCTTGGCAAGAGTACTGGAGTGGGGTGCCATTGCCTTCTCCCTGGTTCTTTTGGCTAGTAATTAAAAGGATATAAGGCAGATGGACAGGAAGGAATCAGATTTACTATTTGTGCATAAAGAATCCACGTAAGTGTGAAGAATTTCAACAACAGCAAGGCAAAATGAGGTATATAGCGGCACTAGCGGTAAAGAACCTGCCTCTCAATGCCCAAGACTTCAGAGACTCAGATTTGACCCCTGCGTCAGGGAGATCTCCTGGAGGAGGGTATGGCAACTCGCTACATCATTCTTGCTTGGAGAATCCCGTGAACAGAGGAGCCTGACAGGCTATGTCCCATAGGGTTATAAAGAGTTGGACGTGACTCAAGAGACTTGCACAAGGGCACCAAGGAGGAGGCGGAGGTCTGAGGCTTTAAAGGGAGGTGAAGTAATTCACAGGAAGATGAAATGAGTCAATGTTTAGAAACAAGTGTTTACTAGGCCGCTCAAAGACAATGAGACAGAGAGGACTTTGGTCAAATGGGCTTTGCTGGGTTCCTTACTGTCTATCATACCTACTATTTCACTGAAGTAATCTATGGTCACAGCTCCTTCCTGGGACAGGGCTTCTATCTTAAATTCTTGTAGGTAGTAAGAGAGGGCCTTGACTTTTGCGCCTTGACTGTTTCAGCACAAAAGTAATTTGAATGTCTGAGTCCCATCAGTGTAAGGAAACCAAAAAAGTACATGATACAGTCTTTTTCCTATAAAAAAAACTTTCATGTTAGATGGGAAGACAAAAATACGAACACATGAAAGGTGTGAATACAGCTTCAGTAGTGTGAGGCAGAAAGAAGCCAGTTTCTTTTCGAAATGTGAGTTGTGGGCTTGAGCTGTGTAGAGGTTGATAATTCCTTCAAGATCTTTTGACAGGAAACCAATGACCAAGAAGTTTTTCAGAGTTAGGAGTTAGGTACAGGCTTTCTTAAGACTGGAAATGGGCATTTTGGAAGCAGAAGGAAAAGAGTAAGGAAGTACTGGAGAAGAATATTAATATAGGAGTAAAAGAGCTCCCAAACCGAAAAGCACCTGGATCTACATGCCACCTTGCAGAAAAGGAGGGCATGTTTTCTTCTGAGAAGAAAAATCGTGCTGCAAAGAGCATGCACCTTTTCTCAAATGAAAACTGTCTCTTGCTCCCTGAAAACACAATGCAAATGTATGACTTTCTTTTTTTAATTTTTTATTTATTTTTAAAAAATTTTTATTTTATTTTTGCACTTTACAATACTGTATTGGTTTTGCCCTACATTGCCATGAATCCACCACACGTGTACATGAATTCCCAACCCTGAGCCCCCCTCCCACTACCCTCCCTATATCATCTCTCTGGGTCATCCCAGTGCACCTGCCCCAAGCTTCCTGTATCCTGTATCGAACCTAGACTAGCTTTTTGTTCTACATGAAAAGTACTCATCCCTTTTGAAGTCAGAAATGGCATTCCATCCAGTATTCTTGTCTGGAAAATTCCATGGACAGAGGAGCCTGATGGACTACAGTCCATGGGGTCACAAATAATCCGACATGACTGAGCAACTAAGCATATACACACTCATTCCTTTATCATTCATATTCTCTTATAACTTTAAAGACATTTCCAATTTGACAGAAAAACAATTGTATTTACAATCCATGCTTCTCATATGTATTGTCTTACTAAAACATCTGTACAATAGGTGACTCTTCTATTTCACTCTTCAGCGTTAGTGCAGTCTCAGTTCAGTTCAGTCGCTCAGTCATGTTCAACTCTTTGCAACACCATGAATTGCAGCACACCAGACCTCCCTGTCCATCACCAACTCCCAGAATTCACTCAGACTCACGACCATCGAGTTGGTGATGCCATCCAGCCATCTCATCCTCTGTCGTCCCCTTCTCCTCCCAGCATCAGGGTCTTTTCCTACGAGTCAACTCTTCACATGAGGTGGCCAGAGTACTGGAGTTTCAGCTTCAGCATCAGTCCTTCCAAAGAAATCCCAGGGCTGATGTCCTTCAGAATGGACTGGTTGGATCTCCCTGCAATCCAAGGGATACTCAAGAGTCTTCTCCAACACCACAGTTCAAAAGCATCAATTCTTCGGTGCTCAGCTTTCTTCACAGTCCAATTCTCACACCCATACATGACTACTGGAAAGACTATAGCCTTGACTAGACGGACTTTTGTTGGCAAAGTAATGTCTCTGCTTTTCAATATGCAATCCTGGTTGGTCATAACTTTCCTTCCAAGGAGTAAGCATCTACTGCAAATTTTTTCAAGAGATGTAAACTTGTTTACTAAATTTCAAAAATAAATGTGACTTTTGTAGTGTGATTTGGTGGAGGCAGGCATGATGAGAGGAAAAAGGCTCACAGGTTAAAACGTTACTTCTCACTCACATTTTCCCTTCATCATTTTTCTTTCCTTAATGAATCCCCAGAGCCCCTGATGCATTCAAGAAAACTTTAAAAAATAACTTATGTTTCTGGTACCCTGCTGGATTCCTTAGTACCTTTAGCATATTTTCCTTGTAACTATTGCTGCAACATTTGAAATTCACTGATATGCTACTTAGCTGATGCTTCCAGTGTCTATTCACAATCACAACATCACAGTTCATCCTCAATGAGGAACCTTAAGAAAAAAAAACTGATTATGTAATTGTCTTATCAGGGCCAAGAAAAGAGCTAACTGTGGAGTAGAATTTTTCTTCTGATACATACATTTACCATCAGAATGGACAAGAAAAGACAGAAAGTTATACAAATGTTAGCTAAATAAGAATGTGGTTTGAAAGTTCTCCATCTTCCCTAGGCTGTCTTAAAATGATTTTCTGCTATTTCTGTAGGTAGGTCACACATTAGCTCATTTTACTTTCAGATGTGTAAAAGAATTATGCATGAACTAGTCTTCTAGGTTATAGATGATATAACATAACAATTGAAAGATAGTGTATTTTAAACTGATAATGAAAGTCTTTCTCTTCAAACAAACTCTTCAACCATCCAGTTTTATACTGCTGAAAGAGGGCAGCTCTAGAGTAGAGAATATCCAAGTGCACAGTGTAAGCCTTTTCTTGGCCTCCAATATTCTTTCAGTGAACAGTCATCCCATCAAGAAGTGTTTTTTAAAACATCTAGTTAACACCCAGCACTGTACTAGGTGACAGAAAGTATATCTAGGGCATTTAAAATCTAACTAAGAAGACTACTGAATAATTCAAAATGGTATATAACCAAGTAATTGATGAGTGACATAAAAATCATGGATTTTCTAGAGTTTAGAAATTTTCTATTCTCCTCCACTTCCTTGAATTATGGAAGAAACTAAACTTCCATGAGCTGATAGGACCGTCCTGTATTTACACATTATTGGAGGTAAATGCTGAATTAGAATTCATTACTTTTTAATCCATTGTACAGTGCTTACCTCTAAAATTCAAAGACAGAAAATATAGGTGTTGCTAAAGTTAGCTGGAAATATATATAAATATATATAAGCTAAAAGCTGAAACAAATACTTGTATTAAATACTCCAAACTGGAAATGGCATTTTAATCATGAATGCTCTCCAAGTTTTGATGACTACATAGTGCAAGGTACGGTATTTGACAATTAATGCATTTACATATATGTTGCATTCACTGGGGTTTATAAGAAAATGAGTGAGGAAACAGCTCTGTTGCTCTAGAGTGCTTTCATTTATCATCTTACAGATTTATCTCATTGTTTCTGTTTCTTTCTACTTTTAGAAAAATAATCTTTCAAACCACATCATCTATGTTCTAAGAACGTTTGCTCTTCTTTGATTATTTTGTCCTTTCATTTCTACAGAGCATATTCAACTTCAGAGTGATCAGATATGTCTCTGATAATATTCATATAGATTCTGATGCTTGGTTTTAGAATTTCATATGGGAATATAATTTCAAAATTATTTTCATGTAAAATGCTGTCCTTTGAATTATCATATATTAAAATTAGCTGCTGCTACTGCTGCTGCTAAGTCGCTTCTGTTGTGTCCGACTCTGTGAGACCCCATAGACGGCAGCCCACCAGGCTCCCCCGTCCCTGGGATTCTCCAGGCAAGAACACTGGAGTGGGTTGCCATTTCCTTCTCCAATGCATGAAAGTGAAAAGTGAAAGGGAAGTCGCTCAGTCGTGTCTGACTCTTCGTGACCCCATGGACTGCAGCCTACCAGGCTCCTCCGTCCATGAGAGTTTCCAGGCAAGAGTACTGGAGTACAGCCACCTTTAAATACAAGATGCTTTCTGCTCCATGTTTTTTATTTTTTTCCAGCCAACATTCTAATTTGGCACTCATTAATTTACTTTAAAACATAATAGACTGATATTTATTTAGAACAATCCCTGTATACATTTTAGTTTATTACTCTCTGCTTTGCCAAAATACTCTGAAAGATCCTCCTTATAAAGTCATTCATGTTCAGTCTTATACCATGTCATTGTGAATAATATTTAAGCTATAACATGTCTGTAAACATAGAACTCTTGGTTTTGTCTATTATATTGTCCTAAGAGTTTTCCATGAGCCTGTTCTTACGTTTCTTTTAGACACATTACTCCATTTAAATGACTCCAACAATACTTTGTAACTAATTATCTGAAGACACTTCTCTATTCCTGTAGCCTCTAATCTTGTGGTTAAATTTACCCTTTGTCTTCAACATTGTCTTGCTTCTCTCCCTAAATTCTTTACATACCCAATTCAATTAGATGTTTTTCCTTCCAGAAAGGTTTGCTCCAGTGCTCGCTTCGGCAGCACATATACTAAAACAGAAAGGTTTGCTCCACACTCAAAGAAGAGGATGAGACTCATTTTAAGGTCAAGTTTAAACCCCAGGATAGGACTTTGGTATCACTTTAGTGTCTCCAATGAGATATTGGAATTGTTATTTCTTTGGTCTCTGTTTCTGATTACTTGTCACAAAATTTCAGTCATGCCAAATGCTCTACATGGTACTGAAATTATCCTTTGAGAGAAACATGGCATTTGGAGTCAGGGATTTCCACATGTAAGTCTTGCCTGAGTGCCCTGAAGGTCCTGAATTAAGATGTCCCCTTCTATAGCCCCTAGAAAAGTAATTGTAAATAAAAAGGGCTTTGTGATTATTGTGGTTCTTATTTGTTGACACAGTTTATGCAAAAAATAGAAAATAATTTTACCAACACTACTAATAGTTTTGATGCTATCTTGCAACAGTAACTAGAACCAAAAAAAAAAGTTGTTCAAATATCCAAATAGTGCACAAGTGTCCTAACTTAGCTAAAGAACATAATATTGTTGTTGTTGAGTCATTAAGTCATGTCCACTCTTTTGTGACACCATGGACTGTAGCCCGCCAGGTTCCATGGGGTTTCCCAGCCAAGAATACTGGAGTGGGTTGTCATTTCCTTCTCCAGGGGATCTTCTCTACCCAGGGATGGAACCTGCCTCTCCTGCATTGGCAGGGATTCTTTACTACTGAACTACTAGGGAAGCCCAAACAAAGAATGTACTATCCATACACAATAGCCACTGTATCTGGCTTCTTTCCCCCCAAATGCTGAATACCTACTCTAATTGAGTCCTTATGTGAGAATTTTAATACTCAGTTTGAAATTTCTGCAAGCTTCACATGACTGCTTAGCCCTTTCAGTAATTAAGGTCAATTTTTAAAATCTTGTTATGGACTTTTGTGGGCCTGACCCCACACACCCCATTTGCTTTGGCAAAGGTCTTGATGAGTCATCTCCTTTTGTGAACATTCTCCCAGTGACTTGGGCCCCATCAAATTATATGGAAAGGAAATAGAGTGTTCATAAAATTTTTTAAATAATTTGTTTTTGTCTCAATCAAGTATTTTTATTTATTTCTGAGGATAAAAGCAGAGCTTGTCTCAATTATGCATTTTCATTTATTTTTGAAGAGAAAAATATAAAAGCAGAGCCAGAATATTACCATTTAGAAACAGTCTCTAAATTTCAGTACTTTATTAATATTTGGAAAGGAAACCAATTCTAAAAAAATTCTAACTGGGCAAAAGTGCAGACATAGTTTTTTAAAAAGCCAAACATTATATACTGAATATATACCTCTTAAGAATCCAAGCCCTCCTTTCTGTTTCGTATCCTGCTGTTTGAGGTCTCAGATCTTCTTGTAAACATATACTTGTGAGTTTTACCCTCCAGCCCTTTAAATCTCATTCCTATTTTCTTCTTGCACAAACTTTTCTCCTGTTTACTCCTTAGTGTCTTCTTACCTTAAACTGAACTTTTTTTCCCCCTCTCAGATAAGTACTGGCACTGAGAAGGATTCAAATATTAATCTTCTTTCCCTGAGTTTCAGCAAAATCTTTTTCAATCCATCATAAATTTCTTTTTCTTCTCAGAATAAAAAGCAGCCAAGGAGCACTTGTCAGTGAGCCCTCTAGACCGTGGTTACAGTATTATTATTTTTAAGAAGAATAAGTGACATAAAATTTATCTGGTCCACTGGGTTAAAAATAACAGAACATCAGTTGTGTTCTTATGGTTTATTCCATATGACATGTTTCAATATATGTCCCATTTGAGTATTGTTGTGTCTGTCCTTTTTATTTTGCTTTTATTGATTTTTAGCATGTATTGATTGGAAAAAAAAAAAACAAAAAAAATTTCAACACTAAGAAGAACATTCCTTCAGCAGTTAGTTTTGATGTTGCATTCCAATTTTAGTATATGTGCTGTTGAAGCAAGCACGCTGCTACATTCCTAAATTGTGCAATTGTAAAAAACAGATTGACAAGAGTATTAGAGTGTAAGACAGAAAACAAACCTATAGACCTGTGAAGTGAATTACAAGATAAGCTTTCTGCATTCCCAAAGGCAAATGATGCAGAGGAATTTTTCTCAGATCGAAATTACCCTTAAATAATTCACATTATCTGCTTTTAGGGGAATATAGCTCAGGTATAAAAGTATTAATTTTTGATGCTTTCAGTTGTATCTCTATGTATCATATTGTGACATAAACTGTTGTTTTCTAGCCTTTGAGGTGGATTCATACTGTTTTTAAGTATTAGGTTGAGTGGAGAAATTTCTTTAGTGATTTCTCATTTTATAATAATAAAACTAAATTTCTTTATTGCCGATGAAAAACTTTCACCAAGAAATTTGTGTTATCATTGCCAAGTACATGGCTTTCAAAATAGCTATTTATGCCCTTATTCTAGGTTAGATAATGACCTTTATGACTGTCAATGATATGTTTGAGGCAACATTGCAATATAGAAAAATCATTGAATCCTCCTCATAAAGCCAGAGTTTTATTCTAGATTCTCTTATTCATTTGAGAAACCAAAAGCAAGTTGTTTAACATGTTTCTTTCTTCATTTTTAGTTCAGTTCAGTTCAGTAGCTCAGGCATGTCCTACTCTTTGCAACCCCATGGACTGCAGCACACCAGACTTCCCTGTCCATCACCAACTTCCAGGCTTGCTCAAACTCACGTCCATCAAATCATTGATGCCATTCAGGAATCTCATTCTCTGTCAACCCCTTCTCCTGCCTTCAATCTTTCCCAGCATCAGGGTCTTTTCCAGAGTCAGTTCTTTGCATCAGGGGCCAGAGTAATGGAGTTTCAGCTTCAGCTTCAGCATCAGTTCTTTCAATGAATATTCAGGACTGAATTCCTTTAGGATGGACTGGTTGGATCTCCTTGCAGTCCAAGGGACTCTCAAGTCTTCTGCAACACCACAGTTCAAAACCATCATTTCTTTGGCGCTCAGCTTTCTTTATAGTCCAACACTCACATCCATACATGACTACTGGAATAACTATAGTTTTGACCACATGGACCTTTGTTGCAAAGTAATGTCTCTGCTTTTTAATATGCTGTCCAGGTTTGTTATAGCTTTTCCTCCAAGGAGTAAGCATCTTTTAATTTCATGGCTACAGTCACCATCTGCAGTGATTTTGGAGCCCAAGAAAATAAAGTCTGTCACTGTTTCCATTGTTTCCCCATCTATTTGCTATGAACTGATGGGACCAGATGTCATGATCTTCATTTTTTGAGTGTTGAGTTTTAAGCCACCTTTTTCACTCTCCTCTTTCACTTTTATCAATAGGCTCTTTCCTTCCTCTTTGCTTTCTGCCCTAAGGGTGGTGTCATCTGTATCTCTGAGGTTATTAATATTTCTTTCTGCAAGCTTGATTTCAGCTTGTGCTTCATCCAGTCTGGGATTTTGCATGATGTACTCTGCATGTAAGTTAAATAAGCAGGGTGACAATCTACAGCCTTGATATACTCCTTTCCCAATTTGGACCATTCCATTTTCCATGTTCAATTCTAAACGTTGCTTCTTGAGCTGCATACAGATTTCTCAGGAGGCAGGTAAGGTGGTCTGGTATTCCCATCTCTTGAAGAATTTTCTACAGTTTGTTGTGATCCATGCAGTCAAAGGCTTTGCTGCTGCTGCTGCTGCTGCTAAGTCGCTTCAGTCGTGTCCAACTCTGTGCGACCCATAGACGGCAGCCCACCAGTCTCCCTCATCCCTGGGATTCTCCATGCAAGAACACTGGAGTGGGTTGCCATTTCCTTCTCCAATGTATGAAAGTGAGAAGTGAAAGTGAAGTCACTCAGTTCATCCGACTCTTTGTGACCCCAGGGACTGTAGCCTACCAGGTTCCTCTATCCATGGGATTTTCCAGGCAAGAGTACTGGAGTGGGTTGCCATTTCCTTCTTCAGCAATGTAGGAAACCTGGGTTCAACCCCTTGGTTGGGAAGATTCCCTGGAGAAGGGTGTTTTTCTGGAGCTATCTTTCTTTTTCTGTGAGCCAACAGATGTTGGCAATTTGATTCAATGGATGTTCTTCATTTTATCATCTGAAATAAGAGAATTAGTCAGATATGCGGAAATATTGTTTTGAATTTTAAAATAACATGATTCAAAGAGTATTCCTCATCTCACCTGACCTAAAACTATAGCAAAATCATCTCAACCAGCTTTGCTATCTTTTTACATGTCATCAATTCTATCGACTTAACTTCCAGATAATATAATATTCTCTAAAGCATAATATATCAAATGTTGACCACCCCAAATTTCTCCTGCCAGATTTTTATTCCCACTGCCAAATCCTTCTTCATTTCTTTCCAAAGGTGGAGGGTTGGATTTTGTACTAAATATTAACTGCTTCCCAGGGACTAAGTTTAATTTCGATTTTGTGACTGATCCAAATGTGCATATCATATTAACCATTGGATCCAATTAAGGGAGAATGCCCTGAGCTCTTTCTGTGAATCTGTCCCTACACCTTACATTTACATCATTTTTTGTTTTATAGCACAATCACATCTGTTTAGTTGTATTCACATATTTACCTTCACTTTTTTTCATGATGAAACTTCACAAATCTAGATAACTAGGACATCTATTACTATATATCTTTTAGATGTGGAAAATTATAAATTGTAAAATATTGCTAATTTTCATTGAAAAAGGAAAGAGGAAGCAGAAGGTACTGGGAAGTTGGCTCTTTGCCAAGCAATTAATGAGGAACATGTCAGTAGCATTAAGCAAAAAATTCATAAACCTCATATGCATTCTTATCCGTTCTGCAGACTAAGAAATTTCTTCCAGTAACTAAGGAAGATGCCCACTTACCTGTTCATGTTCCATTTCCTTTTAATCAATTTCATTGAGATATAGTTAAAAAAAATTAGGTCTGTTGTATGTGTACTGTTTGCTGAGTTTTGACAAATAGACATTCTTGTGTATTTACCACCACAATCAAATAAAAAAAACAACTTTCTCATCACTCCCTAAAATTCACTTCTGCCTCTATCTACCCAGTCAGTCCCTTCTCCCTACCCTGATGCAGGCAGCCAGCTCCAATTAAGAACTTAATTTGCCTTTCTTAGAATTTGTTATAAATAGAGTGAAACAGTGTATAATTTTTGTGTGTCTAGATTCTTTTGCTCAGCATAATGTTTTGAGATTCATACATGCTGTTGCATTTATTAATAATTTCTTTCTTTCAGTGCTAAGTAACATGCCATTATATAGACATACCACAACACGTTGATACATTTACCAGTTGATGGACACAAAAGTTGTTTCCAGTGTTAATACTATTGGGAAAAAAGCTTCTATGAACGTTCATGCACAAGTCCTTGTATGCACACTTTTTCATTTATCTTGGGTTAATAACTTAGAGCAGGATAAGCAAGCCCACATTTAACTTTATAAGAAAATGCGAAAATGCCAACTGGTTTTCAAAAATATCTAGTACCATTAACACCCACCAGCAGTATATAAAAATTACAATTGTCCCACATCCTCATTAACACTTGGTATCTTTTTATTTGCAGCCATTTCAATAGGTGCAGTTTAAATTTGTATTTCTCTAAGGACAGATTGGAGAAGGCAATGGCACCCCACTCCAGTACTCTTGCCTCGAAAATCCCATGAACGGAGGAGCCTAGCAGGCTGCAGTCCATGGGGTTGCTAAGAGTCAGACATGACTGAGCGACTTCACTTTCACTTTTCACTTTCATGCATTGGAGAAGGAAATGGCAACCCACTCCAGTGTTCCTGCCTGGAGAATCCCAGGGACGGGGGAGCCTGGTGGGCTGCCGTTTCTGGGGTCGTACAGAGTCGGACACGACTGAAGCAACTTAGAAGCGTAGCAAGGACAGATAATGTTGAGCATCTTATGGTGTACTTATTGGCTCCTTGTATATCTTCTTTTGTGAATTATCTGTTCAAATATTTTATCCATTTTCCATTAGATTATTACTCTTCTTGTTATTGAATTGTAAGAATCCTCTTTTGAATTGTAAGAATCCTCTTTTTATTCTTGGAGAAGGAAATGGCAATCCACTCCAGTACTACTGCCTGGAAAATCCCATAGACAGAGGAGCCTGGTAGGCTACAGTCTGTGGGGTCACAAAGCGTCTGACACGACTGAGCGACTTTACTTACTTACTTACTTACTTACTCTTTTTATTCTGGAAAAAGCCAAAGTCTATATATCTATATATTATGAATATAAAAATTTATAGATTTTTCATATCTACATATTATGAATATTTTATCCCTGTCTATGGCTTGCCATTTGATCTTTTTAAATACTGGCATTCAAAGAGCTTCCCAGGTGACAAGGTAGTAAAGAATCCACCTGCCAATGCAGGAGGCGCAAGAGATCCAGGTTCGATCCCAGGATCCGGAAGATCCCCTGGTGTAGGAAATGGCAACTCACTCCAGTATTCCTGCTGGGAAATTTCCTGGACAGTGGAGTCTGGTGAGCTACAGTCCACAGGGCCGCAAAGAGTCAGACACGAATAAGCACTCACTCAAAAAGCAGAAAGTTTTCATTTTGATAAAATAGATTTCATAATATTTCTAAATGCTTTTGACTTTTTGCATTTATCTACTGCTACTGCTACTGCTAAGTCGCTTCAGTCGTGTCCGACTCTGTGCAACCGCAGAGACGGCAGGCCACCAGGCTCCCCCGTCCCTGGGATTCTCCAGGCAAGAACACTGGAGTGGGTTGCCATTTCCTCCTCCAATGCATGAAAGTGAAAAGTGAAAGTGAAGTCGCTCAATCATGTTTGACCCTTCGCGACCCCATGGACTGCAGCCTACTAGGCTTCTCCGTCCATGGGATTTTCGAGGCAAGAGTACTGGAGTGGGGTGCCATTGCCTCTCCACTGCATTTATCTAGGGAGTGTTTAATTTCCTTAAGATTGCAAGTATTTTATTCCACGTTTTCTTGTAGTTTTTATTGTGGTACTTTTTTTTTATATCACTGTCAATATTCTATTTTTGACTTAATTTTGTGTGTGCTGTGAGGTAAGGGGAAAGATTTCTTTGTGTTTTGCTTTGTTTTGGTTCATTTAGTGGAGGCCGATTCTCTTACTCCTTCTTCCTCTTCCTGCTGTGCCCCTTTCTCCTTCTCCTCCTCTTTCTTCTTTGGTGTATAGATGCCCAATTGTTCTGGTGCTACTTGTGGCAAAAAAAAAAAAATCTATTACTTATTGGATTATCTTGTGATCTAAGTTTAAAAAAAAATCAATAGACATTGTATGTGTGAGTTTATTATTTTCATTACTGTTCCATTGTCTGTTGCTGTTGTTTAGTCACTAAACTGTATCTGACTTTCTGTGACTCCATAAATTGTAGGCCACCAGGCTCCTCTCTGCATAGAATTTCCCATGCAAGCATACTGGAGTGGGTTGCCGTTTCCTTCTCCAGGCAATCTTCCTGACGCAGGGATTGCACCTACATCTCCTATTTGGCAGGTGGATTCTTTAGTATTGAGTCACCTGGGAAGTCCAATTTCATTTTTTATATTTATGTCAATACTAAAATGTCTTGATTGCTTTAGCTTTATAAGTGTTAAAATCAAATTGTCCTCCAGCTTTATTTTACTTCTCAAAATTGTTTTGGCTGTTCTAGTTTTTTATCAATAATAAACTTTAGAATTAACTCATCAATTTCTATAAAATATCATGATATAATTTTGATTGAGACTGCATTGAATATATAGATCATTTAGGGGAAAATTGCCATCTTAATGTCTTACTGTCTTCTGATCCATCTGTGAAAATCCATCTCTTCCTTTATATTATCTTTATCTAAGCATAGTTCTGTAGTTCTCATTATACAGATATTGAATATACTTTAAATTTATCCCTTAGTAGTTCTTGGCTTTTGCAGTTTCTGTAATAACATTTAAAGATTTTTAAATTTCCACTTTTTTGTCAATATATAGATCAAATACAATGGACTTTTGC
Organism: Aepyceros melampus; assembly: GCA_006408695.1. NCBI lineage: Eukaryota > Metazoa > Chordata > Mammalia > Artiodactyla > Bovidae > Aepyceros > Aepyceros melampus. Next base: position 145,513 of record SJXQ01011279.1, read on the forward strand.
ATATGGTCTTGTGTCCTGAGACCTAACTTAATTCCCTTTATAATTCTCCTAGCTTCTCCCTTGGAGAAGGCAATGGCAACCCACTCCAGTACCCTTGCCTGGAGAATCCCATGGATGGAGAAGCCTGGTAGGTTGCAGACCATGGGGTCTCAAAGAGTCGGAAACAACTGAGTGACTTCACTTTCACTTTTCACTTTCATGCATTGGAGAAGGAACGGCAACCCACTCCAGTGTTCTTGCCTGGAGAATCCCAGGGATGGGGGAGCCTGGTGGGCTGCCGTCTATGGGGTCGCACAGAGTTGGACACGACTGAAGCGACTTAGCAGCAGCAGCAGCAGCAGCTTCTCCCTGTGACTTTGCGCATAACCAGTTACTTGCAGATAGAAGCAGTTTTGCTTCTTCTTTTGTAAATATGTGTGCTTTATATTTGTTTTTCTTGGCTGTTTACATGGCTGCTTCCACTGTAATGGGAGTGGTAAGAATAAACTTTTTTGTTATATCCTCAACTCTTTCCTAGGAAGCATAGCGTGAGACATAGATTTTGCACTAGTGTCTGTTATGAAGTTGAGAAGTTCCCTTCAGGTTTGCTGAGGATTTGTGTTTTCAATTTATGAGTATATGCTAAAATTATTGGTTGCTTTTCTGCATTTATTGAAATGATCATTTTTTATTTTTCTTTGGTCTATTGATATGGTGAATTGCATTCATTGTTTTTTTTTTATTGAGATACAACTGACATACAAAATTATGTTAATTTCAAGTGTACAACAAATAGAAATCTGATACTTGTATATTTTGCAAAATGGTCATCACAGTAAGTCTCGTCAACATTCATTACTGACCATGGTGAAAAGTGGGAAAGGATATCAGCACAGAACTTGCAGATATCGAAAGCTTAATGAGAAAATATTATAAGTGTCTTATTTCAGTAAATGTGATAAATGAAATATACCATTAATTGAATGACACAAATATACACACTACGTACATGAAGCAACCTTACATGGTCATGATGTACTTTTCATTTTACATATTACTAGATTTAAATTGCTAATATTTTGTCCAAGATTTTTGCATCTGTGTTAAGGATATTAAAAGAGATATTGATCTATACTTAAATATTTAATAGAATTCACCAGGAAATTCATCTTGACTTGGAATTTGAGTTTGAATGTGTATGTCTATGTTTAGAAAGTTTTTAACTATACATTTAAGTTAATTAATATGCATTACTTAGGTTATCTGTTTCTTTCTAAAGCAGACTTTGGTGATTTTTGTCATTTAAGAAGTTGTTCTATTGTATTTGTTATTAAATTTATTAAAGTAAAATATTTATAGTATTTCCTTATTAGATTTTCAGTGTCTTTAAGTTCTATAGTGATTCTCCCCTTCCCATTTATTCTTCATATTTGTTATTTGTCTTTTTTCTTTTTTTCTCATGATCATTCCAACTAGTTGTTTATCAATTTTACTTATTTTGTTGAAGAGCTATCATTTGGTTGTGTAGAGTTTTCTTAGTGTTTTCTTTGTATTCAATTGGAGGTCTGCATTTAATATTTTTTTCTTTCTGCTCACTTTGGATTAATTTTCTCTTTGTTTCTTCTTAAAGTGGAAAGTTAGCTCACTGACTTGAGAACTTTCTTCTTTTCTCATATGAGAATTTTAATACTCTAATATTTTCCTCTAATCATTGTTTTGTTTGCATCCTAAATTTTTTTGATACATTGCTTTCATTTCCATTCAGTAAAAAGTATTCTTCAACTTTTCTTGTGATCTTTTATTTCTTTGAATCTTTGGTTACTTGAAAATGTGTTATTTAATTTCTAAATTTTTGTGTAAAGAGGACAGAGTTTGTATTATTTTAGTCTTTTTAATTTTAATAAGGTTTATTTTCGTGATTCAGAATATGTTCTATACTGGTGAATGTTCCATGAACATTTGAAAGAATCTATATTCTTGCATAGTTGACTGGAGAGTTCTATAAAAATCATGTTGTTCATGTTGGTTGACAGTGGTTCCCAAGTTCTTTTCATTACCGAGACAGTTATAACTTTAGATTTGTCTTTTTTATCCTTTTAGTTCTATTAGCTAGTCTCTGTATAGAAAATATAAAAACAAAATAAACCATATTATAAAGCTCATAATGACTTTATATTTGTTACAAAATACAAGATAAATACAAAATACACACACTTTTTCCACAAGTGCTTTGCAAAAAATGCTTTCCCATTAGTCAATAAATTACATGCTTTTTAAGATGTGTTCCATCAGTTCAGTTCAGTTCAGTCTCTCAGTCGTGTCCGACTCTTTGTGACCCCATAAATTGCAGCACACCAGGCCTCCCTGTCCATCACCAACTCCCAGAGTTTACTCAGACTCATGTCTATTGAGTCAGTGATGCCATCCAGCCATCTCATCCTCGGTTGTCCCCTTCTTCTCCTGCCCTCAATCCCTCCCAGCATCAGGATCTTTTCCAATGAGTCAACTCTTCGCATAAGGTGGCCAAAGCATTGGAGTTTCAGCTTTAGCATCAGTCCTTCCAAAGAACACCCAGGACTAATCTCCTTTAGAGATTGGTCTGGATCTCTAGACTTGTTGGATCTCTTTGCAGTCCAAGGTACTCTCAAGAGTCTTCTCCAACACCACAGTTCAAAAGCATCAATTCTTCGGTGCTTAGCTTTCTTCACAGGCCAACTCTCACATCCATACATGACTACTGGAAAAACCATAGCCTTGACTAGACAGACCTTTGTTGGCAAAGTAATGTCTCTGCTTTTTAATATGCTGTCCTGGTTGGTCATAAATTTCCTTCCAAGGAGTAAGTGTCTTTTAATTTCATGGCTGGAATCACCATCTGCAGTGATTTTGGAGCCCAAAAAATAAAGTCTGACACTGTTTCCACTGTTTCCCCATCTATTTCCCATGAATTGATGGGACCAGATGCCATGATCTTAGTTTTCTGAATATTGAGCTTTAAGCCAACTTTTTCACTCTTCTTTTCACTTTCATCAAGAGGCTTTTTAGTTCCTCTTCACTTTCTGCCATAAGGCTGGTGTCATCTGCATATCTGAGGTTATTGATATCTCTCCCAGCAATCTTGATTCCAGCTTGTGCTTCTTCCAGCCCAGTGTTTCTCATGATGTACTCTGCATAAAAGTTAAATAAGCAAGGTGACAATATACAGCCTTGACGTGCTTCTTTCCCTATTTGGAACCAGTCTGTTGTTCCATGTCCAGTTCTAACTGTTGCTTCCTGACCTGCATACAGATTTCTCAAGAGGCAGGTCAGGTGGTCTGGAATTCCATCTCTTTTAGAATTTTCCACAGTTTATTTTATTCCACACAGTCAAAGGCTTTGGCATAGTCAATAAAGCAGAAATAGATGTTTTTCTGGAACTCTCTTGCCTTTTTCAATGATCCAGTGAATGTTGGCATTTTGATCTCTGGTTCCTCTGCCTTTTCTAAAACCAGCTTGAACATCTGGAAGTTCATAGTTCATGTACTGCTGAAGCCTGGCTTGGAGAATTTTGAGCATTACTCCATAGAGAGATACAAATATTCTCATTTTAGTAATGTGATTATTTTAAATATGCTTACACTCTTATAGCTTGGTTAATATAAGTATAAAAATCTTTTCCCTTAAGTATCATAATATAGTACAAATAAAGAATCCTATCTGGGTTTTGATGGAAATGAGACATATCTACCAGGGAAAATTCATTATTTCATGATCAAAATAATCCACAAGCATTTAAGGCCTTAGGTATATCTGGGTCATTCATAATTCACCATGAAAAAGTTACAGCAGCATTCTATCTATAAGGATGAGTGCATCACAGGGAGGGACACTGCCAGTTGTTTTTACTGTTTTCTCCTTAGTGGCTGAGCTGTAAACATGTATCTGTTTAAAAAATGAATCCAAAGATCAGTTTTCCAACAGTCCTTCAACTTTTATTTAAGAATCTTGAAACAAATATTTGATCTCCACTTGTATGCCGAATGGTGTTGTAAGCGCTGAGGAACAGTGGTATATGTCAATATATTTTCTTACGTCATGGAGCTTATGTTCTAATAATGAGAACACAAAGCTAACCAAACAGAAAGTGCTAAGTGTTCTAAGGAAAAAAAAAAAATTTAAGTTAACAGAAAGCGAGAATGTCACAGATGAGTGGGGAAGAGGATTAAAATAAAGTTTGGTGAGTGAAATTCTCTTTTAATAAATATGACATCTGAGCAGACAGACCTGGGGTAGAAAGGGAGCTCTCCCCATGAGGCTTGCTCAGGGAGGAGCCTTCCAGGAAGAGGGAGCAACACATGGACAGGCTCTGATGTCGATGTGTACTTACAGATTCCAGTACTGACAAGGGGGCCTGGAGAGCTGGATTTAGTGAAAGGAAATGAGTGGGAGAGATGTGGAGGCTTTTTTAGGCTTTGTTATTACTTTATTTTACTTTGAATGAAATAGAAAGCCACTAGAGGTTTTTGAGCAGAAGAGGGAGATGACCTAATAAAACACATGATACTATCTGATTCAGTTTTTGTTCAAGCCTCAATTTCAGATTATATATATAATTTGAAGACTCTCTTACCAAAAAAGTACTCAAGAATATTATATTAGGGATGCTATGACAGTTTACAACCATGTGACCACATTGCTTCAACTTGGATCCCTCTGGGGGTCTTGGAAGGAACCTAAGGCAGGAGAGGGAACTTGAAGCTAAAACTTCTTTAGTTTCACAATGATCCTGCCTCGGGATCTCATTTGTCTTAATGGGCTCACTCTCTGACTATTTTAAGAACAGTTTATAGAGAGGTCAAGGGTAGATGAAAGGAATCTTGTTAGACTATTGGAATAATCCAGGCAAGAGATGATAGTGGCTCAAGCCAGATGAGAGTGGTAACAATAGATGTAGTAAGAATTGGATGGATATTGGATATAGGTTGGATATAAAAAGTACGGTTTATAAAATTTGCTGATTGATTGAATATAGGCAGTGGGAGAAAAGACATTCAAAAATGACAATGAGATTTGGGCCTGAATACTAGAAAATGGAGTTGCTGTTTATTCAGGAAGACAGTGAAAAAGCTTTAAAATAGTAAGGCTGTGAGGTAGTGCTAAAAACCCACTTGAGGTTGATTATCTAGAATTTTTAATGAGAGTAACAATATAATTGTATGGGAGTTTTCCCACTAATATCCAGCTAACCTTAGTGTATACTCAGAGTTGGCAAAGAGCTTTATTTAACTAAGTTTTTTATTTTTGTAGATTAGTATGAAGAAGAGAAGCAAATACTGGGGATTAAGAATGTGGTAAAAGAAAAGAAAAACAGTGAAAAGATAGGGTACATGATGGCAGTTCCAGTGAAAGCAATGAATGTGGGAGTACATATATGAAGGGGTGAAGCTGGAAACACAGGAGGTGTTAGTTGGAGGAGCAGTTAGAATTGCTAGATTTTAAACTGTGGAACAAGTGAACTTACTGGTGCTGCAAAGCTCATGGTCAAACCCTACATTTGGCATCATTAATATTTATACCTATACTGTGATTGGAAAGGTTGTCGAGTTAGGATGGAGAATTGGGATACAAGAGAAGATATCAAGGAATTGCAAGACCAATGCAAATTACAAGCAGAATTTCAATCATCTGAATCCAGATTCTTCCTAGGTATAGTCAATGGCTTCAAAGACTGAATTAACCAAGTGTTTGGTAATCACCACACAAATGACAGCCCATTCCAGTATCCCATGGATAGAGGAGCCTGATGGGCTACTGTTCATGGGGTCACAAAGAGTTGGACACGACAGTGATTAAGCGCAAGCACACGCAGTTTTTGCTTTGTTTTCACATTGAAGAAGAACGGTGTCAGTTAACTTGTACTGATTATTTGTGGAAAAGAACTAAAAAGGAAAGTAATTTGCAATCACATTTATAATGCAAACACATTTTTGGAGAAAAGAAAACTTGGGGGATCTAACTGGAGTATTTCAAGGGCAGAGAAATAACCTGGCTTCAGTAACTGCGCATTTCTGTATGATTCATCTTTGATAAACCTTAAGGTATTTTACCCATGATATTCCTTGAAGCTGTTACCTGGAGAATTTGATGCACAGAACTTTCACACAAATAGTGGTCCAAGTAGAGGACATTAGAATATGTCACTGTCATTCCTTAGTTCATATTTGTACATGAATTGAGCATTTTCTATGTGTCAGGAATTTTATTATGCTTTATGAATGTAAGATCTTACCCTTGAGAAATTCCTGGGCCAACAAAAGAAATTTTAAACTTATAATTCCAATTTAATGGAATGACTACTGTGAAAGAAGAATGTATACAGTGCTCTGTGTACACTGGGCACCAAAAGTAGTGCCTAATTTCCCAGAGATTAAGAAGGGGAAAGGTTCTTTTGCACTGGATCTTAAAGGAGTAGGAGGTGTTTTCCAGGGTAGAACTTAATAGACAAGCATTCCCTAAGAGAGCAACAGCAGCATGTTCAAAGGCATGGGAGCACTAAAAAGCATGGCAGCAGAGAATAGAGATGGGGAGTTGTCAGAGGTTGAAGGGGTGAAAAAACTAAGGGGAGAAAAGGATCAGTAGATGAGGCTGAAAGATAAGAGGGAACAGATAATGATGGATCCGAAAGACTCTGGGATGGATTTTATTAAACAGATGAAGAATATGATTTTTAAGGAGATATTTTTTGTGCCATGTGGAGGAAACAAGAAAATGAATAAAAGTAGGTGCTCCCCCAGCCCCTCTCTTTTCATTTTAATTCATCTCTTTCATTTAAGATAGAAACTTCCTTTTTGGAAATAAGGAATATTTAGAAATGCTCCTTTCCAATTATTGGTTGAGAGAGACTCAAGTGTTCCTTTTCTCTGCGTCTAGTATTCCACAGCACTGCTGCCCACTGCAGCAGACCACACTCTCTGGTCAATACTTGTCGGTGCATGACGGAAAAACACAAATTTCAAGCCAACACAGCGGAAGGTAGCTATTAACAATCTAGAAACTGTTGCGGCAAGTACTGATTCTGACAGCCATTCACTTCTCTACATATTATCCCCTCACTATCTCCCAGGACCGGAGATTTCTTTTCCTTTAAAGAGAGAGTCTTTGAAAGTTCCCCAGCTTTCTAAGAGTCATTTCTGTGACGGCATTTGTTTTAGTTAGAGTAGAGAAGCTGCCTCTCAGATCTTGGGAAGTGTTCATTACACTCTCTGGTTGATCCTAAGCTACCTTGAACTTCATATATTATTCTTTAGTAACAACTTTCCATCTCATGAGAGTGGAACACAGGAAGGCTCACTAGTATCAATGATCAGATAATTGAACCGTCAGGAGCTCTGTTTTGCATGATGCGCTGGCTTGGAGAATACGTGATAGTTGGAAAATTTGCTTTTGCTAAAAGAAATTGAAGTGATTCATAAAATGAAATTCAGAAGGGTCATGCATCGAGGCCAAAGTGGTTTTGCTTCTCTGTTTTTCCTCTCCCAGGTATATTAGCAAACATTGTTGACAAAAAGTGAACACTTCAACCAGAAAGGAAATTTAATATGAAGCTGTTTTAGGTGCAAAGGCACAATAGCTGAGTAATATCTTGTGAAGCCATAGGTTTTTCTTTAACACAGTCCTCTTTATTGGAAAGAATAAAATATTTTTCTCTAGCAATGTATGAATACTCTATTGTGTGATGCATTTAGGTCACACCATTAATTAATATTTTATTCTGAAAATGAAAACCAAATGAATGTCAGCTAACCATTTGTGTAAGAAGAAAACAAAGTACAAAATTTTGTATTGTTTTAATGGAAAATGCCCCATCATCAATTTGTCTGCAGAATATGTGTACTAGTTTATTACTTGTATGCTTCTAAGAGCAGATGAGTGAATGAAGGATTTGATAACTCAACTTTATGTGAACCAGTCTGGCTTGTCTGGACAGAAGGAAGCAGAGTTTTATAGGATTTTCCATGGTCTGCTACCAACTGGAGTCACTCAGGAGCCCTTTCTGACCTGTAATAATTTATGAAATTTATTGCTACTTAAGCTTGTCTGGACAATATTGGCCATTAGAAAAGTAAATACTTTATTTGCCGATTGTACCGGGTGATCTTAAATACTTCATCAGAAGAAAAGGAGGTGATTGCATCATCTCTCTGACCTAACTGCACATCCCCCATAGATGAGGCAGGAGTCTCTTCCAGACGGGGCTGCAGCCGGCTTGTGTAAGTGATGCAAGAGGAGTTGAGTACACCTTGTTATGGGCTTCCCTGGTGACTCAGTGGTAAAGAATCTGCCTGCAATGCAGAAGACATGTGTTTGATCCCTGGGTCGGGAAGATCCCTGCAGGAGGAGATGGCACTCCACTCCAGTATTCTTGCCTAGAGAATCCCATGGAGAGAGGAGCCTGGCGGGCTATAGTCCATAGTCACAAAGGGTCAGATATGCTGAGCAACTGAGTTTGCACACAGACCAGGTTATGCCATTAACCAGATGATATCAGTGACTGTGTGAGAGCACAGCCTTTCTCTGCTTGGTAGCATTATCCAGACATCTTCTGTTAGGAACAAACTGTATTTAGGCTGAATCAAAGCTTCATCTCTCCTATGGTTTTCCTTGGGGTAAAGTTGCTACCATGTAAGATGAAGGAAAAGCCTGAAAATAAAGGGAACATAGGAAAATTCACAGCAAACCGGTGGAAGTCTCCTTCTGAGAGGCAGAGGACAAACTGAGGAGCAAAATCAAGGTTCTGTGTGCTAGGAAGTAAAACAGGAACCACTTTGGAGATCTTGTGGCATGAAGGTGTACCAACTTCTTTAAAATGAATCTTAGAAACAATAGTTGAGGAGGCAGCTGCAGTTTTTAGCTGCTCCCCCACCTCAAGACACTACAATTATAAACTGGTTTCAGCAAATATTGGTGATAGTTGGCTTTATTTCTTTGGAAGGTAACTACATCTTTTGACACAGCTTAAATCATGAAAGGGGTTTATGTCCTATCACTTTTCTTATATCTCAGCAGTTCCCTAATGCTGGACTTTAGCTGCAGAAGCACTGATGGCTCAGGAAATGCATCATTTACTTTCAGTAACAGGTACGGATGATTCTGTTGGTTCATAGACAAGTTAATAGTTTCTATCTGAACTTTTCTTATTGTTCTTTACTTTTATTAGTTATGTGCTAAGTTATAATTTTCTTCACATTATTCACAACCTCTTTTTACCCTTCATTTAACATAACATCACATTTCTTGAGGTATGGAAATGCAGAAACTACTAAAATTATATCATTTGAATCTAACATCACTGCTGTATATGTTGACAGTATATCAAAATTTAGTTTTAAATTAAAATCAGTAATTTTAATCTCTGGGTTTTAGAAATAATTTGTTAGAGATGGAAACACATATTTACACATTTGATCAAAAAAACACTAGCACAAAGAATCAGTTAATACTCCTTGAAACTATACTCTGTTACTTAACTTATGTAATTAAATTCATATTCATTTTAATTCATTTATTCAACAAACATTTATTAAACCCCTACTGTGTGCTTTGTCCTCTGCTAGGCACTGAGCTGGTTTTAAAATTATACATGATAATCCTATCAAGAAATTTAGCTTATTAGAGGGTTGTAAGACATGAGCATAATTAATTTTGAGACAAATTAGAAAGTGATGGATTATAAGCAAGGATAAGTAAGTAGCAACGGGAATCTAGAGAGAGAATATTTGCAGCCAGGAAACTTCATAGAAGATGTAAGCTTGAATCAGATTTTGAAGGATGAACAAAGGCAAAGTCATTCCAGGTAAAGGGATGAACGTGAAGAAAAACACAGAAGAGGGAAATCACTATGATTTTTGCTAGGGTAGAAAGTAAGATTTTTTTTTTTTAATCTACACACCATTATAATGGGATGCATTTCTTCTGCTCTTGGTAAATTGTTTTTACTATGCAAGTTAGAGGTAAAATTTAAGATGGTAGCCATATATTAAATTATTTTCTCATTGAAATATTAATTGGTGTGATCAGATCTTTTCCTGTGGTGTTTTGATTTCACAAAGAGACTTCGGTTGCATAAAGTAGGGAGTTGAGCTACCATGGATAAAGGAAGACAGAATAGCATATAAAAAATAGGGGGAAAGTGTATGTTATAAACAATGCAGAATGCTTGTTTTTGCCTTTTTTTTGTGATGTGCAGAGAAACACACTTATTTTAAACAAAATTTAGTTTTGCTCTAATGCTGACACTTTGTACTGATGTGTTTTATTTTCTAGAGTGATTCTTTATAAGATTTCTATTTGTCTGTTCAGCTTGATAACACCAAACTCTTTTGAGGCTTCCAAGTTTTAGAAAGCCTTGTTTTCCCTGTAGAAATAAATTTTTCTAGGAAAAATGAGAACTTAGAATAATTCTGATGTTTTATTTTTTTGTTCAAAAGCACATTAAATATATATATATATAGCTCTCATGAAATTAGGATAGAGATGGCTTGCATCTCATCCACTGGCTTTTGGGTGCGTAAGTTGTTCAAGTCAGAATCAATTTGGTATAGAATTACTAAAGATTTTATTACAAATTCATTTTGTAGGAAAGGTTCTCTTAGACAATAGTCTTTTGTATAACATGAAACACCATCATTAGCAACAGCAAATGCAATAAATTATAATACATAAATTAAAGATATGAGCAGTCATATTTCTAGCGAAAAGGTAACAGTGGCCACTAATAAAAATCCTTAAGACAAATCAATAATGTAACATAGGAATAATAACTAGACAGTATCCAATTAAAATATGTTTTAAAGCCAAACAGAAATTTGTTTAAATGAAGAAATGGATTTAAATACTCCATTAGCCAAATCTTATGGAAGAGTCTCAAAGAAAGATGTTTGTGTAATATCAATATAATGCAGGGCATTAAGTAGCAATAGGATGAACTTCTGAAGGGGTTCAGAATGAGCCACCCTAAAATGTGCCACTTTGGCATGTGGAATAATTGGGATGAGGATAATTGAAATCCAACTGACTTAAGAAAAACTTATCCCTCCCCTAATTACTAACAGAATTTAGATAAGGGGTCTGGCCCAGAAAGAGAGAGAACATTTTGTCTGAATGAACTATCTGGATGGCAGAACAAGCAACTTATTACTAAATACCTGCTCTTCTTTTGTCCAATGAATCACCTTCCTCCCCTTTGAACTCCCAGGCCCTTATTCCTGTTTCTTAGTTCAGAATAGCACAGAAGTTTTGTTGACTGGAAAAAAAAAAATTGCACAATGTGAAAGTTGTGTTAGGTTTTATTTGGGGCAGAATAAAGACTATGGGCCAGGAGACAGCATTTCAGACAGCTCTGAGAAACTGCTCCAAAGATAGGAGGGAAGGTCAGCATATATGAGATTTTGATGGAGGAGGAGTATATGCAATCAAGCACATATTTTTTGAAGAAAGCTGCTGTTAGTTTCATGAAAGTTACTGCCAGTCATGAGGAGCAGATGTCACTGTGAAGGATTTTAGTGCTTTTCTAAACACAAGGAGATGCCAGACTTGGGCTCATAAAATCTTCTTCTGAAAATATCTAACCATCTGAAGATCTATTCTTCCAGGTTTTCCAAGAGCACAGAATGCTTTGTTCTTGATCTTGATTCTGCACACTTTCCAGGAGAAGTTGAAGGTCAGCAGCTGCAGGGGCTCATAATTTAATCTTTGTACGGAGGTAGATGACAAGGGACAGTTTGTAGTTGGCAGTCTCAACTACATGACCTATCCTGGGTCTCATTGTCTTTGTGGGACCCTCATTAGTACATAATTAAATTTGGTTTTCTCCTGTCAATTTGTCTTATATCAATTTTATTATTATACAAGGCAGAGAATCTAGAAACATAGAGAGATCTTTTTACCTGCCCAACACATCACTGTGCTTGCTTATCAAGAAATGTCCTCAATCTAGTTACCAAAATTGACAGGTTTACTTGCAATTCTAGTTTGTGTTAGGAAATCTGATTTTAACTTTCTCTCCCATTTCTATAATGTTTCTCCTCTTACAAATCTGTTTCTTGGGTTCTTCTTCCCTTCTCCATATTCAAACTCATTATCCTGGGTCATCACTCTCACAAAAGAAATTAGGTGAAAACCTATTTCATTTAATGTCTCTGAGTATTCTTCCTAGGAATGTTTGTATTCTGTGTGTATTTGATAACTGTCTGAACACAGAAATATATATTGTTATATTTTGGAACTTTAATGATGCAGTTATTCATCTATCAGCAGTCTTCCTTCTGCTTTCAAACCAATTCTGTAGGTAGTGCTTTGCCTATTTGATGAATGAGGCCAATCGTTCTAGTGTGTGGCAATCATTTTAAGGAAGATAGGTGAGTACAGACAAAATGTCAATCAAGTAGAATTTTTGTTCAACATCATCTATTAGGAAAATTCTGTATTTCTTGTGGGAGGAAAGGCACTATCCATCCTAAAACTTATTCCCTTGAGACTTTCATTAATGACAGTTTTCTTTGGGAAAACACAAGTTTGAGTACTTCCACCCCCAACAAATGTACCACCTCATTAGGTTTACACCCGACCTCCAAAGGCAAATACCCATTGCTTGGTGCAATTTCTAAGTTGTACCAGCAGCCAGTGAGGGTGCAGTTTTCTCAAGAGGAACACTAACAGCATAGTGGTTATAATGCTGACACAATATTTCAGGCCAGTGCACTTTGACCTGTCATCCCTGCTTCAATTTAAGGAACAATTTGATAAAATATTTGTGGACACCAGTGGGAATAGCTATGGTAATTTCAGCTTTTGAAAATGAAGCTTTGGCATTAGATTTAGTCAGAATATGTAGAACACTTATTTTATAAATGTCAAAGAGAAGTAAAATAGGAAGGAAATGGAGCTGGCTCTCAATAACAGGCAATTGTGTCCTGGCTAGCAGCAAAAAGCGAGGTAGTATGTGTATTATGAATAAGACCTTGGTATTAGCTTTAGTTCTCATTGCCTCATTTAGTTCTCACTTGTTAGCTATTGATATTCAATAAGTGGTTGTTGCTGTGAGGATTAATTATATAAACATATCAGATATTAACATTCCTAGCATACAGCAGGCATTCAGTAAATGGCGCTTTATCACAATGTTCCTTTACATTTTGTAAACCACTTTTAATGCAACTGTTCTTAACATGGTTTAGGAAAAATACTCTATGACAATCTAAGAAAACTCTGGACTCTTACCTCTCAAAAAAGGTCATGTACCCTAAATCCAACATTTTTCAGCAGTTTCATACACTTTCCTAAATGTATCAAATGTAACGGTTAAATGTGTGTGCTAACTTGGTGAGGCTCTGGTGCCTACCTGTCCCATCAAACAGTGGTCTGTCTACATGTTGCTGTGAAGGTATTTTTTTAAAGTGTGTGAAGGAATTTCCACACTGCCCTGTGGATTTTGACTTTCCAGGTCCCATGATTGTATGAGTCAGTTCTTAAAGTACATAGATAGCTAGATAGATCTGTGTGTGTTTATTCCTCTATCTTCTATCTATTGACATCCTATTAATTCTATTTCTTTGAAAAACTCTGACTAACACATCTAGAACTTCATATGGAATTCATGGACACACACACACTCCACTTGGAATCCTCCGGAGAAAATACCCTGGAAGCAACTGGGCCTAACTGCCTCATCATTAAGCTGCTTTATTTCCCACAGAATGATTCTCTCACTCTTCTAGCGGTAGTTAATCAGGAAACAGAAAGCAACCTATTCAGTGTTAAAGAACAAAGTAAACATTTCAAGTAGGTGTTGAATAAGTGCTTCCCATTGTACTATATTTCAATTCCATAGGTGACTGAAAAGTCAGTAATGTTCTTGGAGGTACCTACTAACAAGGATCAAAATCCCTTCCCCTGCTGGTTGGGACAGGGCTCCTTTGTTGCTGCCCTCTGAGGTTCCCCATTGTCTGGAGAATTGCTATGCTACTAACTATCTCAAGTTTCCAGGTAAGAAGATCTTGTCAGAGCTGTGAAAAGAAGTCTAAGTAAAGGAAATACGAAAATAAAATATTCTCCATATGCACACACGTTTTAACGGTTGTCTGAGTTTCTCATTTTTGGAAAGGGTTATGTGGCTTTTGGTGAAAATCAGGATGAAACATTTGCAGATACTTTGAAGCAACTATGGGCTTTCCCTGTGGCTCAGTGCTAAAGAATTTGCCTGCCAAAACAGGAGCCACAGGAGTGTGGGTTTGATCCCTGGGTAGGAAAGATCCCCTGGAGGAGGGCATGGCAACCCACTCAAGTATTCTTGCCTGGGAAATCCCATGGAGAGAGGAGCCTGGTAGGCAATAGTCCAAAGCTGTTGCAAAGAGTTGGACATGACAGAAGTGACTGAGCATACACACAGAAGCAACTATGCATGAGAGTCCCTAAAAGCTTCAATAATAAAAGAGAAAAAGAGTAGAAAAGTTGGGAATTAACTATGGATGAAATTGCTGGTCACTGTCACCTGCAAGTTAGTTTACTACTTTCCTAGGTTTTGCACCAAGAATCTGCAAGGCCTATACAATCTCCTGTGCAGAGACCTTACTCAGAGTGGTTATTAGAGTATTGTTACTTCACCAGGTAAATGATAACTGGATAACTATGCTTTTTCCAGTTCTTTGGAAAGACAATACTACTAAACTCTTTATGCAGTAAAGGTTGGTCTTACCGACAGTGTGTTGGTCAAAGAGAAGAAAATCCCCACCCAGGCACTATTTTTTCACTCTTCATCTAACATTGCCTCTGACATACTTCATAGCCAATTTGTGATGGTTTTTATCTGCAAAGCGGAAATAATATCTGCTTTTCTCGTAGGAACATGGTGAGGATAAATAAGATTAATCATTTGAAGTGCTTTGGGCTTCTCCAATGATGAGTGCTATGTTATTTCAAAGCATTATTTACTTCACAAGTGACTTGTCACCATTCCTAATCTGTGTAAAGCATTTTGAATTCCTTGGAGAAAAACTTGATATTGAGTAAAATTTTAATACAAGTGGATAATATATACCACGTAGAATCTCTTCTGTTAGAGGTCCTGTTTCTACTGCTTGGGGAAAATAATGCACTTATAGCACAGTAGACAAAAAGAAATTCAGGATGTACTTGGTCTTTTAAACTTGCTTTCTGATCATTCCCCAAAACTAGCCCAAGAAACTTACTCATGTCAGAAACAACATACAAGTGTACGCTTGGTCACAAGGACACATTGAGAAATAGAATTAACTTATCAAACACTTACTGAGCATTTACTGTTTGTTACTAGACTAGATTCTAGAGATACTAAAAAGTTCAAAGTAAGAAAAAGTCTTAGTGAACAATGAAATAAATCACATATGAAGAAAAGTAAAGTAAGCAATCTAAATCAGTTAAATTAGAAGTATCAATGTGAAGTCCTGACCTTAAAATGATCTTTTTAAAAAAGTTTAATACTACTAAAGCTTCCCAATAACACAAACAGCAGTTATACTAAGATTTGTTGTTGTTTAGTCACTAAGTTGTACAACTCTTTTGCAAAACCATGAACTGTAGCCCACCAGACTCCTCACTCTGTGGAATTTTCCAGACAAGAATACTGGAGTGAGTTGCCATTTCCTTCTCCAGGGGATTTTTCCAACCCAGGAATTGAACTCTCCCGCATTGGCAGGGAGATTCTTTACCACTGAACCAGCAGTGAAGACCCAGCGCTAGAACATATCCATTGTCAAATTTTAAGGGACCTTCCCTGATGGTTCAGATGATAAAGAATCTCCTGCAATGCAGGAGACCCAGGTTTGATCCCTGGGTCAGGAAGGTCCTTAGAGAAGGAAATGGCAACCCAGTGTTCTTGACTGGAGAATTTCATGGACAGAAAAGCCTAGTGGGCTACAGTCCATTTGGTCAGAAAGAGTTGGACGTGACTGGGTGATTAATTTTAAGGGCACCACTAGGACCAAGATTGTGGTCTCTAATACTGCTCTCCACTGCAAAACACCAGCACTGCTTGGAGGGGAGCTACATCCATGTCTCAGTTCAGGAAAAAGTATAATGTACCTGGATATTTTGTTTTTGCCATTCATTAAGAATGCTCTCAAGGGCAGCAGAAGCAATATTAAAAAGGACAAAGGAGTAAAGTTAAAGGGAACTCCAACTGACCAATTTGATAGTTTGAGTATGTACTGAAAATTATAGTAATATCACAGTTAATTTGAGCAAATTGAATTTGTGAAAGATCAGAAATTCTTATTGATATCCAAATTTAATGCTATACCTTTAAATATAATTCTTGTATTTATTTATTGTATTTATCCAACTTGTGTTTATTGAGTACTTAGTATGGGGCAGTCACGAGAGCTTGCCTTCTGGTGGAAAGAGAAAGGTAAGCAACTAGCATAAACACATAAATAAGCAAAATATTCTATGTCATTGGTGATGAGTACTAGAAAGATAAATAAATCAGAGAAAGAGGCTAAAATATGCCAGGGAGGAGAAGCTGCAGAAAAGAAGTAATGAACCAAGAGGTTATGGTTTAGACAGAGGAGGAGTCTAGGCAGAAGAAAGAATGCTGGAGACGAGGTCAGATGTCTAGAAAGTATACTCGTGTAGAGACTTATAGGCCAATGGGGAGAGTTTGAATCTTCCCTGAGTCAAATGGGCAGCCACTTGTGGCTGTGTGGGCAATGGACACAGATGGGGCAAGAGCAGAAGTGAGGTACCACGTAGGAGGCTATGCAGTCATAGAAAGAGATCACATTGACTCGAAAAGTGGTCAGATCCCAATATATTTCCAAGTCGATACGAATGAGATTTTCTAAAGCATTTGATGTGAGGTATGTGAAAAAGATGTTGAAGGTAGTGACCTGATTGTGGTTTGAAGAACAGAAAGAATGGAGCTGGTTTTTATGGTATTGGGAAGGCATGCAGGAGAAGCAGGTTAGGGAGGATGACTAAAAGCATATCAGTTTGGGCTGCCTACTAGGCATTCAAGAGATGCAGAATAGGCAGAGGAACATGAGGCCAGAGGTGAGCGCTGAACTGATGATGTCAATTTGTTAGTCATCTCTGTGTGTGTGCATGTGAAAATGCAGTTGAGAAAATGAGGCAGAAAAGAAGAAGAAATTAGTAGAGGAGATTAAGAAAGATGGTCAGGAATTACCATGAAAGTGTTATCCTGGAATTCATGTAAGGACTGTTTCAAAGGTGATTTGCGATAATGAAGGGTGAAAACGAATAAGAGGTGTATAGTTTTTAAGGATGCTAATAAAACAGTTGGTTATATATATTTTTGAGTTTCTTATAATTATGTCATTATTTATAAACTTTCTTTGCATCTAACTCAAGTCATCTTGGAAAATATAGCTGTATACCAAGTATAGAAAGTTTTGATGAATACTCACGGTCACTCATAACAACCAGAGAGAAAGCAGCTCTAATTATTCTTACTGTGTGGCTACAGAGAAAAGCCAAGTGAAAACAAAGGCTCTGCAGCATTTCAAAATGATTAGTTAGTGAAAGAACGAAAGAGGAGTGCTAATAGTTCAGCCTCAGTCCCTCATCTCCTAGGAGATAAAAACTCTAGATGGGCTTTTGAGTCAAATGAAATACTAATAAGAAATTCATGATATCAGAACAGGTTACTGTACTGCAAAGATATTTCAATGAGTTAAATATTGCAGACCATTTGAAATTTAATTTATTGGAAAGACAACAACTTACAGAAATGAAAGTATGTAACAGAAAGAGGGAGGGGGAAGGGAGAGAGTCGTCCAAATATTTAACAACAAAATATATTAAAGGAATTCAGCCAAATAGTATATCACTAGAATTTAATTCCCATGAATTATAGGGTCAGAAAAGGTCCCTAGGAACTGATTGATTACCTAGAGTCTACAGAATCTGCTGTTCTGAGGGGGAGGGGAATCTGTAAAGTTCAATGAAATTCCCAGAAAGAATTAATTCAGTAGCTTTTGAAACCACAGGAAAACATCAAAAGAAGTATTGAAATAACCTAGAAAGTCTACCAAATGGTACAGAAATAAGGAATAACTAAAGTGCCTCTATAAAGTTGATCCTTTTAGACTAGAATTTAAATGTGCTGCTAAGTCGCTTCAGTCGTGTCTGGCTCTGTGCGACCCCAGAGATGGCAGCCCACCAAGCTCCCCCATCCCTGGGATTCTCCAGGCAAGAACACTGGAGTGGGTTGCCATTTCCTTCTCCAAGAATTTAAATGTGAGTGAATTTAAATTTCATAACAAATTTTGTAATTATTGCAATTGTTCATATTTATCTGTTGTTTAAGATGTTTGTAATGTGTAACTGCCATGTAAGTTATTTGAGGGAAATTAGTCATAATCATTACTGATGCTTACATGTTTAAGAAAATTAACTTTCATAGTTTTATCTTTTAGATGCAAGCTTAATATATTGAACATTAAATTACAAAAAGAAGTGTGTATTCCTTTTCTCTATAAAAGTTCCTTGGATGCTGAATAATTAAATATGAAGCTAAATAAAAAACAGACTAGTCTTTAAAGATTTAAATGCAGGACTGTGGAGACATATCAACATGTATTTATAAGGTGACATAGTCCATAAAATTAAGCCATGCATTAGGGAAACAGTTCTCAAAATTTTGATCTCAGGACAATGATCTTAACATTAAGAGTATAAAAGTGTACAGATTTCATTTATGTGTGTTAAATCTATCAATACTTATTAAACATTAAAAACATTTAAAAATATTTATTATTTAAAAATTAATAAATCCTTACTTGTTAACATAACATATTTTTATAAAATTTGTGCTCCAAAACACAAATTTTTGTGAGAATAACAGTACTGCATTAAATTTTTGCAAATCTATTTAATATCTAGTTTAAAAGGAGGTACATGAATTTTCATCTGCTTAATCTCTTGCAATGTGTTGTTTTGGTTTCTGTTTTTGAAGACTATATGGCCTCAAATTGATATATAATCAGAAATGGGAAGGGAATCTTAATAGCCTTCTAAGATAATTATTTTATACTACACCAAAACTCAACATGAAGCGTCTTAAAGGTTAGTACTAAAATGGAATCTGAAATGACATAAACTTTTCAATTTTACATAAACTCCTTCATCTATCTTGCAATGTATAGATCTCCTCCAAGGAATAGCTTTATAACATCATCTTTGATCATTTGAAAAAATAATGATTCACTAAGTTATACAAATTTTACAAAAATTGACACATTTTATTATATAATATAAAAACTTCATGTTTTTAACATCACCACCAAATGGTTAACATTATCATCAATCTCATCAAGAAAAGATTTTGAGTATTAGGTAGATACCAGATTCAAAATGTCTGACAAATGCTTTCCAGACTTCTAATTTTCACTTCAAAGTGTGCATTTTCTCATAACTACAAATACCTCAACCGGTTTTTTTTTTGTTTTTTGTTTTTTTTGAAAGGACATTCTATTCATTTTTAGAAAAAAATGTCTGCCAAATAGCCAGGACTAAATAGATATCATTTTTAGTTTTCTGTCAAGTAAAAATAGTATTCTGCTTAAAAAGAATGAACTAAGTTTGCAGCAAAAATGTTTTAATTGTACTTTTGATTTCATTACATAAAATGTTAAAAAGATATATACTTAAGTGTTAAGATAAAGTAAAATTATTTTTTTGTTGTTTTATAGAGAAAATTCTTAAATGGGCTTCCCCCCCCCCCCTTTCCAAATGTATAGCTGTGGAATATACAATTACTTCTAATATCTTTTGGTGTTCCTGCTTTAGCTTTTGCAAAAGAGCTAGCAGTTAAACCCACAATTGCTTTTGCACCCTTTGTTGAAATGTTAATACAGTCAACAAGGCACATGTCATCTTAGTATTATTGTAAAAATAGTTTTGAACTAACAGACCCCCTAAAAAGATTTTGGAAACCCCAAAAATCTGTAAATCAAATTTTGACAACCACTATCATGGGAGCACAGAGAAGTTGCACCTCCCAAAAAAAGGGTATTAGGAATTAAAAGGGTGTTAGGGAAGACTTCTTACAGAAAAAACACCTTTGCTGGGTCCAAAGGAGAATTAATGAGTATTTAGACTGGAGAAGGAAATGGCAACCCACTCCAGTACTATTGCCTGGAAAATCCTGTGGATGGAGGAGCCTGGTAGGCTACAGTCCATGGGGTCACAAAGAATCAGATATGACTGAGTGACTTCACTTCTTCACTTCTTAGATGGGAGAAAATACAAGCCAAGGTATAGGGGCAAGACATAGCATGGTGTGGATAAGAACTGCAGTAATTTGATGATGCTACAGATTCCTTGGAGAAGGGAACGGTTACCCAGTATTCTGGCCTGGGAATTCCATGGACTATACAGTCCATGGGGTCGCAAAGAGTCAGACACAACTGAGCGACTTTTACTCACTGACAGGAAGGCTGCCGTCTGTGGGGGTTGCACAGAGTCGGACACGACGGAAGTGGCTTAGCAGCAGCAGCAGCAATATCAAACCCAAGGCAAAACAGGAAGTGTCCGATAAAACTAGACAAGTAGGAAGTGTTGGATCAAAGAAGGAGAAAAGTGCTACATTAAAATCCTAGATATTTTTCCTTTTGTCAAAAGAAAGTTTGAAGGATACGAGGGGAATTTTTAGATTTGTATTATAGAAAGATCACTTGTATGAAGTATAGATTTGAGGAGGTCAAAATGGGATGCAGGGAGATAAGGTGTACAGTCTATTTCTTCTTGTGAGAAACTATTTATTCCTCCCCAAATTTATAAGTTGAAACTCTAATCTCCAATATGATAGTATTTGGAGGTTAGGCTCCTAAGAGGTGATTTGATCATGAGGGTGAAACCCTCATAAATCGGATTTGTGCCCTTAAGAAAGAGACCCCAGAGAGCTCCCTTCCTTTTCCACCTGAGAGGACACAAGAAGATGGCCCTCTATGAACCAGAAATGAGTCCTCACCAGATGCTGTATCTACTCACACCTTCACCTAAGACTTCCCAGGCTCCGTAACTGTGAGAAATAAAGCTTGGTTGTTTAAGTCACTCAGTCCACAGTATTCTATAGTAACATACTATTCTAAATATTCTATAATGGCATCCTAGAGTGATCAAAACCCTCCTGTCTCCCTCTGCATCTCCATTTGGTAATATTGAAAATATGAATATATTTGTTATAAAAGTGAAGTAAAATAGAAAATGATATAGACAATAGAAAAACAAAACTAATCTCTCTGTCTTCCTTTACTCACATTCCCCCTGAGATAACTATACTACAAAATGGTATGTATCCTTTAAAGAATAAATAATTCTTATAGTGGCAGAAAGGAAAGAGTAACTAAAGAGCCT
This sequence comes from Aepyceros melampus, assembly GCA_006408695.1. NCBI lineage: Eukaryota > Metazoa > Chordata > Mammalia > Artiodactyla > Bovidae > Aepyceros > Aepyceros melampus. The sequence continues at coordinate 166,882 of SJXQ01011279.1, forward strand.
CTTTTTCTCAAATATAAATTTATTATTTTAATTGGAGGTTAATTACTTTACAATATTGTATTGGTTTTGCCATACATCAACATAAATCCGCCATAGGTATACACATGTTCCCCATCCTGAATTCCCCTCCCTCCTCTCTCCCCGTACTCTGGGTCATCTCAGTGCACCAGCCCCAAGCATCCAGTATTATGCATCGAACCTGGACTGGTGATTCGTTTCACATATGATATTATACATGTTTCAGTGCCATTCTCCCAAATCATCCCACCCTCACCCTCTCCCACAGAGTCCAAAAGACTGTTCTATACATCTGTGTCTCTTTTGCTATCTTGCATACAGGGTTATCATTACCATCTTTCTAAATTCCATATATATGCATTAGTATACTGTATTGGTGTTTTTCTTTCTGGCTTACTTTACTGTATAATAGGCTCCAGTTTCATTCACCTCATTAGCACTGATTCAAATGTATTCTTTTTAATGGCCGAGTAATACTCCATTGTGTATATGTACCACAGCTTTCTTATCCATTCATCTGCTGATGGACATCTAGGTTGCTTCCATGTCCTGGCTATTATAAACAGTGCTGCAATGAATATTGGGGTACACGTGTCTCTTTCAGTTCTAGTTTCCTTGGTGTGTGTGCCCAGCAGTGGAATTGCTGGGTCATAAGGCAGTTCTATTTCCAGTTTTTTAAGGAATCTCCACACTGTTCTCCATAGTGACAAACAACTAATCTCAAAAATATACAAGCAACTCCTACAGCTCAATTCCAGAAAAATAAATGACCCAATCAAAAAATGGGCCAAAGAACTAAGTAGACATTTCTCCAAAGACATATAGATGGCTAACAAAGACATGAAAAGATGCTCAACATCACTCATTATCAGAGAAATGCAAATCAAAACCACAATGAGGTACCATTTCACGCCAGTCAGAATGGCTGCAATCCAAAACGACAAGCAATAAATGATGGAGAGGGTGTGGAGAAAAGGGAACCCTCTTACACTGTTGGTGGGAATGCAAACTAGTAAAGAGCCTCTGGAGAAGGTGAAAGGAGAGTGAAAAAGCTGGCTGAAAACTCAGCATTCAAAAAAAGATCATGGCATCCAGTTCCATCACTTCATGACAAATAAAAGGGGAAAAAGTGGAAGTAGTATACTTTATTTTCTTAGGCTCCAAAATCACTGCAGACAGAGACTGCAGCCATGAAATTAAAAGACATTTGCTCCTTGGAAGGAAAGTTATGACAAATCTAGACAGTATATTAAAAAGCAGACATCACTTTGCTGACAAAGGTCAATATAGGCAAAGCTATGGCTTTTCCAATAGTCATGTTCATATATGAGAAAGTGAAAGTGAAAGTTGCTCAGTCGTGTCCAACTCTTCCGACCCCTTGGACTGTAGAATACCAGGCTTCTCTGTCCATGGAATTTTCCAGGCCAGAGTACTGGAGTGGATAGCTGTTCCCTTCTCAAGGGGAATCTTCCCAACCCAGGGGTCGAACCCAGGTCTCCCTCATCGCAGACAGATTCTTTACCATCTGTACCACCAGGGAAGCCCATAGATATGAGAGTTGAACCGTAAAGAAGGCTAAGCACCAAAGAATTGATGCTTTTGAACTGTGGTGGTGGAGACAACTCCTGAGAGTCCTTTGGACAGCAGCGAGATTAAATGAGTCAATTCTAAAGGAAATCACCTCTGAATATTCATCGGAAGGATTGATGCTGAAGCTATAATACATTGGGCACTTGATGCAAAGAACTGACACACTGGAAAAGATCCTGATGCTGGGAAAGATTGAAGGCAAAAGAAAAAGCAGGAAGCAGAGGATAAGATGGTTAGATAGCTTTACTGATTCAATGAACATGACTTTGAGGAAACTCCAGGAGATAGTGAAGGACAGGGAAGCCTAGCATGGTGCAGTCCATGGGGTCGCAAAGAGTCAGAGATGACTGAGTGACTGAACTGAACTGAACTAGCGACTGAACAGGCTTCCCAGCTGGGCTAGCAATAAAGAACCTGCCTCCCAATGCAGGAGATGTAAGAGATGTGGTTTCCATACCTACTGGGGAAGATCCACTGAAGGAGGAAATGGCAACACACTCCATTCTTGCCTGGGAAATCTCATGAACAGAGGAGCCTGGCCGGCGGCCGTCCATGGAGTTGTAAAGAGTTGAACAGGACCTGAGCTCATAGACGACCCGGTGCACGCACACAAACCTTTCCTAGCAAATGAACAACAACAACATAGTTTCCCTATGATTTTGAGGTGACTTTGTTAAGTAGTCCTATGAATGTGAGATTGATTTCTATAGAAAGGTCAACCCTGAACATGTGGTGTGCCATCAACATATGTTTGCAGTTAAAACCATGAGTGTGGATGAGATCCACTTGGGAGGTAACATGAAAAAAAAAAAAAAAAATCAGTGCACAGCCTGACATGTGAGGATCACCAAAAGACAGAAGCATGCAAAGGTTCACAAGGAAAAGAGAGAGAGGGGGAAAAAAAGGGTTGTGAGTAAAAATTCTGATAATTTTCATTTAAAGCATTGAGGATGTGCCTTATATGAGAGTGTGGTGAATAAATATTATGAATGAATTTTGTGAATTTTAATAAAAATTAAAAAGAGACTTTATTAAGCTAAAATAAATTTTCTGTGATATTGTGCACATTATATACATATGATACAATTTATCTTCAATCAGGACTTCATGGACATTCTTGCCAAGAAACTTGAATCCAGAGAAATAAGTACAGAATGGAGTTTACTGTAAATTCAATATTAAACAAGGCTTCCCTGGTGGCTCAGATGGTAAAGAATCTGCCTGCAATGTGAGAGACCTGTGTTCGACCCCTGGGTTGGGAAGATCCCTTGGAGGAGGGCATGGCAACCCATTCCAGTACTTTTGCCTTCATTGTCCATGGTGTCACAAAGAGTCAGACGGGACTGTGCAACTAAGCACAGCACAATTATATGTAGGTCTTATTACCTGGTGGCTCAGCTGGTAAAGAATCTGCCAGTAATGCAGGAGACCACCTGCAATGCAGGAGACCTGGGTTCGATCCCTGGGTTGGGAAGATGCCCTGAGAAGGAAATGGCAACACACTCCAGAATTTTTGCCTGGGAAATCCCATGGACAAAGGAGCCTGGTAGACTATAGTCCATGGGGTCACAAGAGTAGGACATGACTTGGTGAGTATACCACGACTAGAAAAAAAAAAAAAAAAAGGAGAGAGAATAGAGAGGATTATTTACTGATTCACTTAATGAAGTATTAACGATATTGCAAAATTTTCAGGAAATATTAGAAAGAGTAAGACACGGAAAAAGCAGTCAGTTTGGAAAGAAGGAAGGAAATATCCCATAAAAAATGAGATAAAATTTGAAAGATGAGGTCTGTGTTCACTCATCTCTAGGAGTAGGCCTTGGACAAGAGAAAATAACTTTCTTATATCTGATCTGAATATCTCCTAGGTTGTAAAATTTGAGTTGTTTCCCAAAGATACTTGGTACAGTTGAGCATCCTATGCCCTTCTAATCTATGAGATGGAATCTCAGACTTCTAGCCAAACTTTGCACGTATACAGAAATGTACTGTCTGTTAAGTGGCTAGGTCAGAGTTCTCTACAGTGGGTGGATTCCACAGACTGGCTTCATTTGAAATGCTAATTATCTTAGAGCAGGCCCCCCCCCCCCCCATACAGATTTGTATTATTTCAGGACACATGATTTGAGGCATAGTTATTGTTATTAGCCACTCTGAAAAAAATCTGAAGCATAAAATGGGACAACAGAGGAGTGACTGAACGGGAGGACCTGGAACCAAGAATGTCTTCCTCTAGAATATGACACAAGACTGAAAATAGAAGTGGAAATGATGAAAAAGATGCTTAGGTATTCAAGAATGGAGAGGCAAGGCAAATATATAGTACATTGAAAAGTAGAACAATCTGTCTTCATATCATAGTAGAATTAAACCAGAAATCAGTAACAGAAAGATAATTGGAAACTCACCAAAACAACACACTCCTAAATCACACAGGGATTAAAGCAGAAATCTCAGGAGAAATTTAAAAAATATTTTGAAGCAAATTAAAACACAACTTACAAAATTTGTGGGATGCAGAAAAAGTAATGTTTCTATCTAAATTTATAGCATTGAATACATGTATTAGAAAAGAAGAAAAATTTAAAAATCATAATCAAGTTTCCATTTCAGGAGACTACAAAAATAAAGCAAATTTAATCTAAAGTAAATAGAAGAAAATAAATAAAATTAGACTAGAAATCAATGAAATTGAAAACAGGAAATTAATGGAGAAAATCTACCAAATCAAAGGCTGATATTTGAGAAAAATAGTAAGACTGGTAAGTTTTTAACCAGGCTTTCTAAGAATAAAAAAAAAAGAAGACACAAATTTCTAACATCAGAAATGAAAGAGAGGACATCATTTGTAATGTTCATTATAAATCCAATAAACATTATTAAAAAGATGGTAAAGAATACAAACCTAAGCCCACAGATTTGATAGCGTGGAGGAAATGGACCAATTTTTTGAAAGACACAATATGCAAATCTCACACAGTAAGAGAAAAACAATTAAACAAAAGAATTAAATAAAAAATATTTTAAAATTAAATAGTCATAATACAAACAAATTTTGGGAAGGCACAGAATCATGGTAATAACAGTGCTCTTACTAAATTAGGAAACTATGGAGCAGAAATATATTTGGAACTGGTTGTATGCATGTATAATTCACAATTGCATGTTCAAACAAGCTGTAGTATTCTACCAATAAAAATAAAAATTGTAGTTGTTAAAAAATTAATTAAATTAAATTAAATTAAATATCTATTAATTAAATTGAATCAATAATTAATAATATTCCAAAGCAGAAATCACCAGGGCCAAATGGCTTCTCTGATAAATTCTACAAATATTTAAGAAAGAAATTATATTGATTTTCAACAATTCTTTTAGAAGACAGAAACAGAAGGAATATTTCATAACTCATTCTATGAGGCCAGAATTGCTCTAATACCAAAACCAATCAGATATTATAAGAAGCTGAAACTATAGACCAATATCTCTCATAAACATATCTCCCACCTTGGAAGCTCCACATTCATTATACATTTCTCAGAATCATAGAAAGTACATCACCAAGAGTGAACTCTAATGTAAAATATAGACTCTGGGTGATAATGATGTATCAACGTATGTTTATTGATTGTAACAAATGTCCTCCACTGGTTCCAAATATTGATAGTAAGGGAGGCTGGGTAGATGTAGAGATAAGGAGCTATAGGAATTCACTGTACTTGATATTTAATTTTGCTAAAAACCTAAAATTGCTCTAAATATTAAAAAAATTTTAAGTGAATTATTTCTTGGGAAGATTATCATCATATTAATAGGAAGGATGAAATTTGAAAGTTTTATGAAAGAGTGAGATCTATATACTCTTCATACAAAATCTAGCTTCTTTGGTTTTTAATGAGGAGCTACAGTCCACAGTATTGCAACTTAACACACATGTAGGAGGAAGAAAACAACTCTGATTAAAGAATAATACAATGGGTTAAAATATTGTTTGCAACCATCATGGTCAGTGTTTATTTTCAAGGTAACCATATGGGGTAAGACTGTTACAATTATTTTCTCTGTTAACAGCCAGCTAATAACATTTTCATAGTGACCTAGCACACTACCCTATAATATCCTGTCATTCTAGTTTTAAGAAATCCAAAGATTGTGCTAAAGTTTAGACATCAGAAAAGCCTTGAATTAGCTAAGATTTGAATTTTCACATCTTGGCTTTCCAAAGATCCTTTTGCCCACCTCTCCTAATAAACCTAAGGAAGGGTCAGTTGTATGCATGATGCCTATCTCCTTATTCTTGTAGCTGATTCCTGCTTTGCCTAGCCTGAGAGAATGGTGAAAACACTTGCCTTTTCTTAAGCAGTATGCTAAGGGTGTCAGCGCTGAGAGTTGTTAATTTTTGGTGTGAGTGTTCATGATTTTAGATTTTTTTCTGTATGCTGTTCCATCAGTGAACAGGCTCTTAACAAATCTCCAAAATAAACTCATTTACCAAGGCTTTCTCATATTTGTCATTTTGAAAGACTGAGCAAACATCAGTAAAAGAGCAATCCAAGTTCTCATGCCAAATATGTGTATGTCCAAGACTAGGATTTTCTTCATGTTTAAATGTGGATATGGAGCCTAAAGTGCTAGGAATTTTTAATCTTCTTTTTAACTTATTTTTATTTCTCTTCCTTAGGTCTGATGAGCCTTATATGTAGAGCTGCTTGCCACTTACAAAAAGATGTGCCCTAGCAGATGAAAAGACTGCCTATCTTCTATTTCATTTGGAAAAAGATTTGATTTCAGATCAATGAATTACTAATTGTGGCTCAGAAAATCCTTTCCAGATGACTGTAGGTTGGTCCAAAATACAAAAGGACTCAATTGGTTTAAAGTCTGAATAACAGTCCCAGAGAGAGTTGGATAAAGGTTGGAGGGAGTTACTTGTATTGCTGGAAACTTATCTATAGTATCTGTAGAGCTATTCTAAACTGAGTGGGTAGAGAAGAGTACAGAGTTCAATTTTTTTGGTTACTTTTCCATTCTTTCTATTCTTTTTTAAAATGAAACACTATGAAAATGTACTTCATTCTTTTTTACTGTAACAATTTATTAGTGGAAATATGTGGTTGGCTATTTTGCTCAGGCCGGCTTCTTTATCATCCACTTCTCATCTACGTGCTTTTTCATAGTTCCTTCTTCTTTTCTCATTTTTTTGGACTCTTTGATTTCTCTTATTTCCATTGCTCTCATATTCCAACCTTTTCTTTTCTTTTCTTTCTGCAAAGCCCAAACACTTTCAGAGGCCAGACAAGCAATCTAAATATGTTAAGTCACAGATCAATGCATCAAAGAGTTGTGAAGACTCAACAAATTGAAACTCATGACACATCCAAAGGTGGTCAATTCCCTTAGGATTTTATTGACTAATAAAATCAGGGTGCCAAGTTCTCTTCACTGCTCATCACTTTGCAACTGCTACTCTAGTTCATTCATATTCCCCCATTTTCCTTCCATCTTTCTAAGAAATTTGCAGGATGAGGGTAGGGTTTACAATCTTCAAAAATCTGGTTTTGCCTTATTTGTGAAAGGGACAAATTATTAATAATCATTCTGTACCTTAGTTTTCTCATCTGAAAAAAGGAATTATTACTTATCCATTGAGTTGTTATACAGATTACATGAAATAATACTTATAAAGCATTGAAAATACTACTTTATATTAATAGAACACAGATGTACCACATAAGTGTTTCAAAAATAAGTATTAGATTTTATTATTGCCAAGTAGTCTGTTCAGATCTTCCTAAACTTCACTTTTTTGCCCTCCTTCATCCCTTCATTTACCTCTTTGTTGCTGAGAGAAAGGTACATATTAAATCAATATACACAAGGAGATAAATGAGGCCTAGATTGCCATTTGATTATTAACTGGGACAATATGGATTTGCCAGTGGTTGTCTATCTGGTTGAAATGGGCTACTTAGGCTTATAGCCTAGAGAATTTCCTTACTACTTTTTAAGTCCAGATGTAAATCTGGCTATCTTAACACAGTTCTCAGGTCAAAAGGTAAGATTCCATCCAGACTGAGATGTGTACAAGACGCACTTCGTTAATGGCCTCCCATATCCATTTTAGAGGTCTTAGCAATACCGGCTCCTTTTTTATTTTCCTTTCACAATTGCCAGCTTATTAAGAAAGGTTATAATTCAGAAATAGCCTAATGGAAGAGGTGCCTAGGAAAAGACGTGGGGAAACGGCACAGAGCTTTTATGCTATGCTCTTTGGACAAGTTGTTCTTCCTGCCTTTACATATATTCACCAACCTGAAAAGTCTTAAATCCCATTCTTTTAGGATTTTATGGAGGTTTCATTACATAGATGTACTTGATTAAATTATTGCCTCTGGGGACTGATTACTCCAGTTTCTCTCCTCTTCCCAGAAGTCAGGGAGATAGGACTGATAGTTCCAATCCTCTAAAACTTGGTCTTTCTTGAGACCAGTCCAGCCCCAGGCTATTTGGGAGCAAGTGTTAGTTGCTCATTGCTCTCTTTGCTCAGTGTCTGACTCTTTGTGACCCCATGGATGGTAGCCTGCCAGGCCCTTTGTCCATGGGATTTCCCAGGCAAGAACACTGGAATGAATTGCCATTCCCTTCTCCAGGGGATCTTCCTCACTCAGGGATGGAACCTGGGTTTCCTGCATTTCAGGCAACTTCTTTACCACCTGAGTTGCCAGGGAAGCCCCACCCTAATTAATCTCATTATCATAAACTCAAGTGCACTCAAAAGGGACTCCTAATGAATGACAGAAGATATTTCTATCACTTAGGAAATTCCAAGGATTTTAGGACTTAAGTGCCAGAAACTAGACACAGAAACCATATATTTCTTATATCTCTGTTTTTATTTCATCTGCTGTTTCCCTTATGATTAGACTAGGGTTATGTGCTGTCAATGACTCAGTGGTAAAGAATCTGCCTACTAATGTAGATGTGGGTTTGATCCCTGGGTCCAGAAGATTCCTTGGAGAAGGAAATGGCAACCCACTCTAGTACTCTTGCCTAGGAAATCCCATGAGCAGAGGAACTTGGTAGACTACAGTCCATGGGGGTTGCAAGAAAGTCAGACAGAACTTAGCAGCTAAACAATAACAGCTTCTTTAGCATTACTGATTGGGGTAGAGATTTGGATAATTGTGATACTGAATGGTTTGCCTTGGAGATGAACAGAGATCATTCTGTCGTTTTTGAGATTGCATCCAAGTACTGCATTTCAGACTCTTTTGTTGACCATGATGGCTACTCCATTTCTTCTGAGGGATTCCTGCCTGCAGTAGTAGATATAATAGTCATCTGAGTTAAATTCACCCATTCCAGTCCATTTTAGTTCGCTGATTCCTAGAATGTCGACGTTCACCCTTGCCATCTCTTGTTTGACCACTTCCAATTTGCCTTGATTCATGGACCTGACATTCCAGGTTCCTATGCAATACTGCTCTTTACAGCATCGGATCTTGCTTCTATCACCAGTCACATCCATAACTGGGTATTGGTTTTGCTTTGGCTCTATCCCTTCATTCTGTCTGGAGTTATTTCGCCACTGATCTCCAGTAGCATATTGGGTATCTCTTGTTTGACCACTTCCAGTTTGCCTTGATTCATGGACCTGACATTCCAGGTTCATATGCAATACTGCACCTTTAGAAGGGACTAATTGGATCTCATTGCATGCATCAAAGCTATTAAATATAAACATATGCATACACAGACAACTGGAACAAGTTTTGTCTAATAATTATTTTTGCCATACTCATGCATTTTGAAACTCACCTAAACTTTATTTTATGAATTTGTCATTCTTTGCAGCTTGCCATTGCAAAAGGAAGATTGAGTCTCTAGAGAAGATATGTCTAACTCTCCAGACACCTAAATACATCGCATTTCTCAAAGACTGCGCTTCTTAATATTTGCTTTAGATAATGCCCAAATAATAAAAGGAAGGCTTTTAACATCTCTGCTATTAAATAAGACTCCTCCAAAGCAAATTCTCTGCTAAAACTTAATTACTAACAGTTCCCTGGAGAAGGGAAAAGCTACCCACTCTAGTATTCTGGCCTGGAGAATGCCATGTACTGTATAGTTCATGAGATCGCAAATAGTTGGACATGCTTGAGTACCTTTCACTTTCACTTTTTCCCTAGGAGAAATATTACTCAGTATATAAGCAATACTCCCTTGTTACTGACATCACAAAAGGCTAAAGCTTGATGGGTCCCTAAAGCCCATAACAATGATTACTATGTTTTACATGCTCAATCGTTTTGATTTTATAAATTTTCTGGCTTAATTTGACTTCTTTTACACTGGTCTGAAACTGTGGCAGGTGAATGTCAGCTATGGCAAGGAAATAACCTAAAGGAAGAATGAAGTACTGATAGAAATTTTTAAGTATTTTAGAGGGATGCCTTGGAATAGGAACTATGATCACTTGTGATATCACAGATTGGTGCTATGAAATATTAATCCCAATGCTGGGCATACACACCGAGGAAACCAGAATTGAAAGAGACACATGTACCCCAATGTTCATTGCAGCACTGTTTATAATAGCCAGGACATGGAAGCAACCTAGATGTCCATCAGCAGATGAATGGATAAGAAAGCTGTGGTACATATACACACTAGAGTATTACTCAGCCATTAAAAAGAATACATTTGAATCAGTTCTAATCAGGTGGATGAAACTGGAGCTGATTATACAGAGTGAAGTAAGCCAGAAAGAAAAACACCAATACAGTATACTTGCACATATATATGGAATTTAGAAAGATGATAATTATAACCCTGTATGTGAGACAGCAAAAGAGGCACAGATGTATAGAACAGTCTTTTGGACTCTGTGGGAGAGGGAGAGAGTGGGATGATTTGGGAGAATGGCATTGAAACATGTATAATATCATAAGAAATGAATCGCCAGTCTAGGTTCAATGCAGGATACAGGATGCTTGGGGCTGGTGCACTGGGATGACCTAGAGAGATGGTATGGGGAAGGGGGTTCAGGATTGGGAACATGTGTACACCCGTGGCAGATTCATGTTGTTGTATGGCAAAATCAATACAGTATTGTAAAGTAAAATTAAAAAAAATAAAATAAAAAAATTAAAAATAAATATTACATAATTAAAATATAATGGAAATGAAAGATGTAGAGGCCAAACTCTATAGCTAAGCAAGAAAATCAAAGCTAAATATATAAACAGTTATGAACAGGATGGTATTCCAGAATTTCAAAATGAACTTAACATACAAGAGGTGAATGTCAACAGTGATAAATGCATAACCAAATAAATTTTGAGAACTTGAGACCTCTAGAGGTGATGATCTTATATGTGCTGAAAATACTAGGCAGGGTATTATTGAAAATGTTAGGATCAGATATTTTGTTGCAAATCAAGGTCATTATTTCAGTGTCTCTAAAATATTATATTAGCAATAATCTACTTATGCTTATGAGCATAATCAATTCTTCTAATAAAACATTCAAATAATAGGCCATGTTTATCGTGGGTAGAAGTCAAAAGATTGGCAAACTTTTGCCACTTCTTTGACAAAATTTTGAAAAGTTAAAATAAAATAATAAAAAGAAAAATAAAACACGGTGAATAATTTTATTGTTTTATTGTCAATAGATACACATTAATAGTGAAATAAATACATATTAAAAATGAAAGCAAAAATCATATTTCTATACTTTCATGTGTATCAATAAAGGAAATATAAATAATAAAAAGAAAAGGATAAATAACATGTTGAAAGTGTAGAATTGTACAAGCATATTTGGAAGTAGAGGCTAAATTATAATTTTGAAAAGCAGTATTTTGGCAAGCTTATGATGTGGAAATAAAATTTAAATGTCAATGTATCACATTAAATAATGTTATTTCTTAGTTAAAATGCTTAAACTTTTGTTAAATTTATTAAATTTTACATATATTTACTGTATTTATGAATATTGCCTTATAGAAAGTATTAATATGAACCAGTTTAAGTATTTTTAAATAACTTTTTTCTTAACAAGTTATACATTTTTTGTCTAAAAAGACATTGATATTATACACTTGAAAACTAAGCAGGGAATCAGCAATAACAAAATCCTTAATAGATGTAATTTCATCATCTCGCTGTTGCTGTTTATATTTCCTTAGACCATCTTCTCTTCTCTTTTTTGAATTGTGGAATCACTTTTTACTTTTGCATTAATCACAACTACTTGTCTTCTCTCTCTAACATATAACAGTTTCCTGAATGGTTACTTCTTAACTGTTAACTGAAAATAGAAAAATACTAGAAATTAACATATTGTGTCTAAATGTCACACTTTGATATAATCCAAAAAGTAGAACAGCCTAGTTGTTATATGATTATATTAATAGAAGCAGAAGAGGCACTTGACAATTAACCAATGCCCATTGGTGATAAAACTTCTATAAAAATGAAAACAAGAGGAATTTCCTTAGCTGGATAAATTCCATCTGTAAAATATCTACAGTTAACAGCATATTTATTGCTGAGAAACTCGATGCTTTCACTCTGATACCAGGAATGAGATAATGATATCCCTCTTACCAAATTAATTTAATGTAGATGTAAAAACGAATGCAATAAGACAGAAAAGAAAATGAAAAGCATAAAGATTAGGAAGAAAGATATATAACTATATTTGTTCACAGATGATATGATTGTTATCTAGAAAATGACAAATAATAAGGAAAAACCAACCAAACAAAAACTTATGGAAGTAGTAAGTGGTAAAAGAAAGTTGAAGGACAAAAAGTTAATACAACAAAAGTCATTGTCTTTTTTATGTACCAGAAATGGAAAAGTGGGATTTGAAAGAAAAAAAAAAAAACCATTTACATGAGCATGCTTGACCCCCCTCTCAAAGTAACTTACATACTTTTTGTGAAATACATTGTATAATTTCAAGGAAAATAAACAATATCAGGTGTATGAGTTGGGACAAATAGATAGGCAGCAGAAAGAAAACTGAAGTTTGTATGGTGTGCAGGAGAAACATGGAAGCCTGTTTGAGTGGTCCAAGAAAGTAACAGTGAAAGAGAAAGAGCTGAAGAAAAAGTATTTCCTCAGGAGCAAGATTTCCATAGCTAACAAATAAAAATACAAAATGCCTTATCAATTTGAATTTTAGACAAATTGCAATTTGGTGGGGGCGGAGAGGTGGGGGCAGATATAAGTGTATATACAATTTTGGGGATATATTTATATTAAAATGCATGCATTATTTAATTGAAATTCAAATCAAACGGAATTTATCTGGAATTCCTACTCAGGAGGGAAGCCCCTTATTTTCACTACTTGCATGATTTTGTTTTTAGAAGTTTGTATGGTGTGCAGGAGAAACATGGAAGCCTGTTTGAGTGGTCCAAGAAAGTAACAGTGAAAGAGAAAGAGCTGAAGAAAAAGTATTTCCTCAGGAGCAAGATTTCCATAGCTAACAAATAAAAATACAAAATGCCTTATCAATTTGAATTTTAGACAAATTGCAATTTGGTGGGGGCGGAGAGGTGGGGGCAGATATAAGTGTATATACAATTTTGGGGATATATTTATATTAAAATGCATGCATTATTTAATTGAAATTCAAATCAAACGGAATTTATCTGGAATTCCTACTCAGGAGGGAAGCCCCTTATTTTCACTACTTGCATGATTTTGTTTTTTTGTTTTTTTGTTTGTTTGTTTGTTTTTTAAATCTGGTAAATGTTTTTAGAAGCTCAGAGAGTATAAAAGCTTCAAAAACTGGTCACTAAATCTAGAAAATTGCTCCATGTACAAAGTAAGACTGCATCTACATAGTACAGACTACAAACTGACAAAGGTGTGAGGTATTTAACTTGCTTCACTGGTCTCAATTCCGATCTGTGACTGTTGTATGTGTGTGTGTTATCACTTCAGTCATGCCTGACTCTTTGCAACCCCATGGACTGTAGGCCCATCAGGCTTTTCTGTCCATGGGATTGTCCAACAAGAATACTGAAGTGGGTTGTCATGACCTCTTCCAGGGGATCTTTCTGACCAAGGGATTGAACCTGCATCTTCCATGACTCCTGTATTGCAGGCAGGTTCTTTAAGGTGGATTCTTTACTGCTGAGTCACCAAGGAAGCCCTCTGTGACTGCTATGAAAGTGAAAGTCAGTCATTTTCAACTCTTTGTGACCCCATGGGTTATACAGACCATGGAATTCTCCAGGCCAGAATACTGGAGAGGATAGCCTTTCCCTTCTCCAGGAAATCTTCCGAACCCAGGGATCGAACCCAGGTCTCCCTCATTGCAGGTGGATTCTTTACCAACTGAGCTATCATGTGATTGCTATAGCTCTTTAATACTAGGACAAGAGAGAAGGTACAGGCAATTCTCACTTCCTCAATTTTTAAATGATAATTACAAATAGGTCTGCCAGTATCAAGAGCAGGAAGCCATTTTAAATATGGATGAAAATATTTTTGATAAAATAAACTGCAATATTACAGTTATTAATAAACAAAAATAAATTAGTTTGTTCTGAGAGATCCTGTCATTCAATCATATTGAATGTTATGAATCACAGTACTGAAAGTATCCAAATGTGGTATTGCATTCCCCTCCCATGTGAAAACAAATCAAGAGGTATGCTGTGTGTGATAATGTTTAACACTATGAAAACAAAATGAAAAGACTGTGAGATGTATGTTAGAAGATAGATTGGCTAACTCAGAAAGAAAAGGATAATGACAGTATGGATTTATTAACTGCCTTTTTACATATTTTTGCCTCATTTTATTTTTAATTATGGTAACATATTCCTTTTTGGAGAAGAAAATGGCAACATACTCCAGTATTTTTGCCTGGAGAATTCCATGGAGAGAGGAGCCTGGTAGACTACAGTCCATGGGATTGGAAGAGTCGGAAACGACTTAGTGACTAAACCACCACCACTATTTATTGCTTTTATGGGCTGCCCAGGTGGTGCTAGCAGTGAAGCACTCACTTGCCAATGCAGGAAGATCACAGGTTCAATCCTATGTCAGGAAGATCCCCTGCAGAAAGAAATGACAACACACTCCAGTATTTTTACGTGGAAAACCCCATGGACAGAGGAGCCTGGTGGGCCACAATCCATGGGGTCATAAAGAGTCAGACATGACTGAAATGACTTAGAATGCACATTCCTTTTATAATTTAAGAAAAAAATGAAATTCCTTCTGAAAATCCAGTTCAAAAGTAAGTGCTGTATATATATGTACATGAAATAAAAGTGGTTTATAACTTTGCATTTCCATACAGTGTTATAATGTGAAAGAGAATTTTAAACTCCAAATTGACTGTGTTCATTTTCATAAGATGTCAAAGAAATCTGGGAATAAAAAAAAAATTACATGATGCCCAGGCATAGTGTTACTATAAGAGAAGGAAATTATCAAATAATGTAATTCTATTTTCGAATGGGGGAACACTGTTCTCAATGTTCTTCCACTGGAATAATATCAAGATATAGGGGTAGATTAAAAGCTAATTAGATAAGGGAATCAGACAGCCTTGCAACAATTAACTCAAATCTCAGTATATATAGTCTAAAGACAATAGAGAAATTAAACTTTTAAAATACTTCACATTTAAATCAAATTATTTTTGGTTTTTATTTTTTCTTTATTTTACACTTATCATTTTATAAGTCAGTAGTCTAATTCTACCAATTAATAGTTAAACCTCAGAATTATGATGCCCACATGAAGAAGTGTGACAATGAAAGTATCTTTGAGTTGGCTTTTAGATAATGGAAGGAAAGAGATAAAGAAAGAAAGAAGGACGGAAGGAAAATAAGATAATACAGAATAAAAATAGAAATTTTACTAGGCATAAAGGAAAAGAATGTTTTCTGGTCATTGTAACTTATTTTGCATAAAGACTATATTGGATGGTCAAATGACATTCAGAAATATGTTTCATTAGCAAGTAACAAGTCATGAAGAATAATTATTCTGAACTTTTAATATAATTGCTTCCTTTTTTTCTCCCAAAGAATTAGAACCTAACCATTTTGTCAGACTATGCTGTTTCTTAGAAAGTGCTGTAGATACACTGACAAATCCTATTTCTTTAAAATCTTCTTTGCAATTCCTATTGAAAAGTATCATCCTTCCATTAATCTAGCATTGCTTCAGAAAGCAAGGGTGCAGCAAAACCTATTAGGCAAGCACTTTCTTTAGTTACATTGCAAATGATAAAATCAGGTCGCCCTAATTGGATTCAGGCTTTCAAAAGGCTCCACAGGAAACATATACAAACCATTTCTTAAAGTGATTTTTCTATACATTACCATTGCCACTCACTATGTGCTAAGTGTTATTTTTTTAAAGTGTTTTTATTTTCAACTTTAAAGAATGACTTTCCACTGACATTGTCCCCAGTTTTTCACTTGAAATGTCTTTCTGTAGTCCTTGTTCAAGAATAGATACTCCAATAAGTGATGAATAATATGCCCATTCTTGTGTTTCAATGACAACTTCTTAATATTTAGCAATAAAAATTGACATAGATTCATTGACTCATACACTTTTGATTTCTGCAAACTTCTGAATGTGCATTTTCTTCCACAAGAGATAAACTGAAAATTTAAAATAAATGAACTGGAAGACTATGTTCTTTATTATTGTTTTTCTCATAACTGTTTCACACATGCACCACATATTAGTTCTTTCCAGATTTCTGAGCTTATATGACAATGATGGCATCCATCTGTTTACATCTAAATATAAGGTCAAGGTTTTTGCTTTTACTGAATTGAAAACAGTGGCTTAGTCTTTAATTTCTACTGAAGTAACTAAGACTAGTCAATATGTAGCTGAAGTAATCTCCCAAGAACTTTTCCTGAAGGTTATTATTGGTTGGACATGGTTGCAGCATAAAGTCATCTTAAATCTCACAAGTTTTTGGTATTAAATTTTGCAATGTATTCAGCAAAAAGTATAGAAGTGTCTGTTTAATCAACTGACTTAGATACATATCTTCATGAAGTTTATACAAGTATACCAAAATTGAACAATGGACCACATCAGTTGCTCCAGGTGGATTTGTTGGGGATAAATCTAAATTTCATGTATGGGTCTTAATTCAGACTGAGCACTTACAACATGCAAGAGGCTCATGAGTCAGAGTAAGACAAAAGTGTTCTTCAATAGTTCAAAGAATTGTAACCAGATGCATATTCAACATATTAATGGTTTTGCTTCCAAGTTTAACTTTCCCTGCAACTATAATTAATTCTACTAGTTTTTCCAATCTCCCATTGATGTACTTGCTATCTGGAGATGCCACATACAGTGAAAGTATTAGTTCTGAGCATAATAAGGGAGTAGAAATTGTGCAGAACTTAATTTCCTTATTTATTATATAAATGTCATTTTAAAATAAAGAAATGGCCTTCAATATCCAAGTCACAGTGCTTCCCTGACAGCTCTGTTGGTAAGGAATCCACCTGAAAGGCAGAAGATCCTGATTCAATTCCTGGGGAGGGAAGTTCAGCTGGATAAAGGATAGGTTACCCACTATAGTATTCTTGGGCTTCCCCTGTGGCTCAGCTGGTAAAGAATCCATCTGCAATGTGGGAGTCCTGGGTTTGATCCCTAGATTGGGAAGATTCAATTCATATATTCAACTGCCATATGACCCAGCAATCACACTGCTGGGTATACACACTGAGGAAACCAGAATTGAAAGAGGCACGTGTACCCCAATGTTCATTGCAGCACTGTTTATAATAGCCAGGACATGAAAACAACCTAGATGTCCATAAGCAGATGAATGGGTAAGAAAGTTGTAGTATATATACACAATGCAGTATTACTCAGCCATTAAAAAGGATATATTTGAATCTGTTCTAATGACATGGATGAAATTGGAGCCTATTATCCAGAGTGAAGTAAGCCAGAAAGAAAAAACCCATACAATATGAATCGGTTCACTTCAGTCGCTCAGTTGTGTCCGATTCTTTGAGATCCCATGAATCACAGCACGCCAGGACTCCCTGTCCATCACCAACTCCCGGATTTCACTCAGACTCACGTCCTTCGAGCAGTGATGCCATGCAGCCATCTCACCCTCTGTTGTCCCCTTCTTCTCCCACCCCTAATCCCTCCCAGCATCAGAGTCTTTTCCAACCGGTCAACTCTTCGCATGAAGTGTCTGAAGCACTGGAGTTTCAGTTTCAGCATCATTCCCTCCAAAAATATGCCAGGGCTGATCTCCTTCACAATGGACTGATTGGATCTCCTTGCAGTCCAAGGGACTCTCAAGAGTCTTCTCCAACACCACAGTTCAAAAGCATCAATTCTTTGGCGCTCAGCTTTCTTCACAGTCCAACGCTCACATCCATACATGACCACAGGAAAAAACAGCCTTGACTACACGGATCTTTGTTGGCAAAGTCATGTCTCTGCTTTTCAATATGCTATCTAGGTTGCTCTAACTTTTCTTCCAAGGAGTAAGCGTCTTTTAATTTCATGGCTGCAATCACCATCTGCAGTGATTTTGGAGCCCAGAAAAATAAAGTCAGCCACTGTTTCTCTTACTATTTGCCATGAAATGATGGGACTAGATAACATGATCTTAGTTTTCTGAATGTTGAGCTTTAGGCCAACTTTTTCACTCTCCTCTTTCACTTTCATCAAGAGGCTCCTTAGTTCTTCTTCAATTTATGCTATATGGGTGATGTCATTGACATATCTGAGGTTATTGATATTTCTCCCAGCAATCTTGACTCCAGCTTGTGCTTCATCCAGCCCAGCATTTCTCATAATGTACTCTGCATACAAGTTAAATAAGCAGAGTGACAATATACAGACTTGACGTACTCCTTTTCCTATTTGGAACCAATCTGTTGTTCCATGTCCAGTTCTAACTGTTGCTTCCTGACCTGCATACAGATTTCTCAAGAGGCAGATCAGATGGTATGGTATTCCCATCTCTTAGAATTTTCCACAGTTTATTGTGATCCACACAGTCAAATGCTTTGGCATAGTCAATGAAGCAGAAATAGATGTTTTTCTGAAATTCTCTTGCTTTTTTGATGATCCAGCAGATGTTGGCAATTTGATCCTGGTTCCTCTGCCTTTTCTAAAACCAGCTTGATCATCTGAAAGTTCACAGTTCATGTATTGCTGAAGCCTGGCTTGGAGAATTTTGAGCATTACTTTGCCAGCATGTGAGATGAATGCAATTGTGTGGTAGTTTGAGCACTCTTTGGCATTGCCTTTCTTAGCGATTGGAATGAAAACTAACCTTTTCCAGTCCCATGGCCACTGCTGAGTTGTCCAAATTTGCTGGCATATTGAGTGTAGCACTTTCACAGCATAATCTTTTAGAATTTGAAATAGTTCAACTGGAATTTCATCATCTCCACTAGCTGTGTTTGTAGTGATACCACAGCAAAGCAATTAAAAATGGAGTTGATATTTCCTTTAGAATACATTTGGTTACTGATAAACCTAAACTAGCCTTCATTATTGCCACTACAGTCTATTATCTCTTGCCTTGATACAATTTCTTTCTAATTGCTCTCTCCAGTACCACCATTGCTTCCTTGCCATTGATTCCCACAAGTCTAATCTTTTTAAATGTAGGTCAACTCATGACCTTTCTTTCCTCATTACTCTCTTTACCCTCTCATGTGTTAATGGTCTAGAATATACTTCTATTAATATTCTCATTGTTCATTTTCAATATCTACCACAAGAAAGTTATTCAACTAAGTTCTCTACCTCCTTTCTAGTCTCAATGGCCTCCTTACTAACGTTGATCCCCTAGATAGCCATTCTGATATTGCACTGCTGTATTCCTCTGCCTGAGGTGATATACTTTGCAAATCAGTATGATTTTAACTTTCTTAAGCTATTGTTCAAGTGCCATCTTCTCAGTGAAGCCTTCCTGACCTCAGTATAACTGCAACACCCCACCTATAGACTTTCCCAAGGTCCTTTTCCTCCATATTATTTGTGACATTACAACATAACATATAATCACATGTTTAAAATATCTACTGTCTTTCAACTTAAACATAAAATATGTGCAATCATACCCTTTGCATTCACATCTAAGCCAAAAATTTATTCAATGATTTTCATTGTCTGTGGATACACAATGTGAGGGTCTTGGAACAATTTTTTTAAAAACATGTTTTTAAATAATTTGGGGTATAGATAAAAATTGTCCAAATATTTGTCACTTACTCTATATGTTTGTATTTTACCACATTTGATTTTTCTGCTTCCCTCTTTACTTTCCTCTTCTCCACATAAGTACACAGAGATATTCTGATCTGAGAGAGTAAGAGGCAAACATGGTATAACTTTATCTCTAAATTCTTGTTTTTTTTTTTTCTTTCTAAAATCAAGGACATGCTCTTATGTAACCACATTAAAATTATCAAAATTGCAAAATTAACATTGAGGCCATGCTTATATCAAAGATACATATTAAAGGCATTAAAATTTCACATTATGCCAGTAATGCTGTCTATAAAACAACAACAACAACAAAGAAAAGATCACCACCTCCATGCCATTCCAATCTGGTACCCTAAATTGGAAACCTTCATCTACTTTCATTCTCTTTCTTGACTTAACATTATCCTCAACAATTTGGGGAGAACCAATGAGTTATTTTATTGAAAAATCTACAATGTGGGTTTTTCTGATGCGATCTCTTGTTTCTATTCTGTTTATTCACATTTTACAGGAAAGTCACAGGTACTATCATTGCATTGTCTTAGGAATTATCTTCCATTTTTAAAACTTATTGCTTTATATTGGAGTACTATTTATTAACAATGTTTTGTTAGTTTCAAATGTATAACAAAGTGCTTAAATTATACATATGTATTTCTTTTTCAAATTATTTTCCCAATTGAGTTATTACAGAATATTGAGCAGAGTTCCCTGTGCTGTTGTACTTGCTAACAAGTACAATAGGTTCTTGTTGGTTATCTATTTAAATACAACAGTGTGTATACATCAAGCCCCAAATCTCTAACTATCTATATCCCTTACTCTTCACCACTGACACCCGTAAGTTCATTATCTAAGTCTGTAAGTCTGTTTCTGTTTGGTAAAAAAGTTTATTTGAGTCAATTTTTTTTTAAAATTCAATATACAGTGAAAAAAATATACAGTGGAACAATATAAGAAAGATTGTATGATACTTCTCTTTCTCTGTCTGACTTACTTCACTCACTATGACAGTCTGTAGGTGCCCCCCATGTTGCTGTAAATGGCATTATTTCATTCTTTTTAATGGCTGAGTAATATTCCATTGTGGTACTATATATGTAAATACTGCATCTTCTTTATCCATTCTTCTGTTGATGGACATTTAGGTTGCTTTCATATCTTGGCTACTGTAAAAAAAAAAATAGTGCAATGAACATCAGGATGCTTGTATCACTTTGGACTATGCTTTTCTCCAAGTATATATTTAGGAATGTGATGGCAGCTCCATTTTTAGTACGTTAAGAAGCCTCCATATAGTTCTCCACACTGGCTGCACAAATATACATTTTCACCAACAGTGTAGGAGGGTCCTCTTCTCTTCACACCCATTCTGATATTTATTTTTTGCACATTTTTTAATGATAGTCATTCTGACTGATGTGAAATGATACCATATTATAGCTTTGATTTACATTTCACTGATAATAAGTGATTTTGAACATTATTCAATGTGCACCTTGGTTATCTGTATGTCCTCTTTGGAGAAATGTATGTTTCGGTCTTCTCCCCATTTTTTTATTAGGTTTTTGTTTTGATGGTATTAAGTCACATGAACTGTTTCTTAAGTTTGGAGGTAGTCCATTGTCAATCACATCATTTTCAGATATTTCCTGTTCCATTCTGTAGATGTTTTTCATTTTGTTTATGGCTCCATTTGCTATGAAAAAGCATCTGAGTTTAATTAGGTCCTATTTGATTACTTTGGTTTTTATTTTCAGTACCCTAGGAGGTAGGATCATGGCCTCTTGTATGTCCACCTCAGTATTCTTGCCTTGAGAATCCCATGAATAGTATGAAAAGGCAAAAAGTTATTATAATGAAAGATGAAATCCCCAGGTTTGTAGGTGCCCCATATGCTACTGGAGATCAGTGGAGAAATAACTCCAGAAAAAAATGAGCCAAAGCAAAAACAACACACAGTTGTGGATGTGACTGGTGATAGAAGTAAAGTGCTATGCTGTAAAGAGCAATACTACATAGGAACCTGGAATGTTAGATAAATGAACCAAGGCAAATTGGAAGTGGTCAAACAGGAGCTCACAAGAATGAACATTGACATTTTAGCAATCAGTGGACTGAAATGGGAGAATTTAATTCAAATAACCATTATATCTACTACTCTGGACAAGAATCCCTTAGAAGAAATGAAGTAGCCCTCATAGTCAACAAAAAAGTCATAAATGCAGTACTTGGGTGCATTCTCAAAAAAGAAAGAATGGTCTCTGTTCATTTCCAAGGCAAACCACTCAATATCACAGTAATCCAAGTCTATGCCACAACCAGTAGCTGAAGAAGCTGAAGCTGAATGTTTCTATGAAGAAGAACAAGACCTTCTAGAACTAACATCCCAAAAGATGTCTTTTTCATCATAGGGGGCTGGAATGCAAAAGTAGGAAGTCAAGAGATGCCTGGAGTAAAAGGCAAATTTGGCCTTGGAGTACAGAATGAAGCACAGCAAAGGCTAATAGAGTTTTGCAAGGGAACGACTGGTCATAGCAGACACTCTTTTTCAACAACAGAGAAAAAGACTCTACAAATGGACATAATCAGATGGTCAGTATAGAATTCAGATTGACTATATTCTTAGCAGCCAAAAATGAAGAAGCTCTATATAGTCAGCAAAAATCTGAGCATGAGCTCCCTATTGTCAAATTCAGACTTAAATTGAAGGAACTAGGGAAAACCACTAGACCATTCAGTTATGACCTAAATCAAAACCCTTATGATTATACATTGGAAGTTGCAAATAGAATAAAGGGATTACATTTGATAGACAAAGTCCCTGAAGATATATGGACAGAGGTTCATGACATTGTACGAGAGGCAGTGATCAAGTCCACCCTCAAGAAAATGAAATGCAAAAAGGAAAAATGATTGTCTTAAGAGGTCTTACAGATAGCTAAGAAAAGAAGAGAAGTTAAGGCAAAGGAGAAAAAGAAAGATATACCCATTTGAATGCAGAGTTCCAAAGAATAGCAAGGAGAGACAAGAAAGCTTTCTTCAAGGACCAATGCAAAGAAATAAAGGAAAACAATAAGAATGGGAAACTCTAGAGATATCCTCAAGAAAATCAGAGATATCAAGGGAATATTTTATGCAAAGAGGAGTACAATAAAGAACAGAAATGGTATGGGCCTAACAGAAGCAGAAGATATTAAAAGGTGTCAAGAATCCACAGAAGAACTATACAAAAAAGATCTTCATGATCCAGATAACCATGATGGTATGATCATTCACACAGAGCAAGACATCCTGGAATGAAAAGTCAAGTGGATCTTAGAAAGCATCATTGTGAATAAAGATAATGGAGGTGATAGAATTCCAGTTGAGCAATATCAAATCCTAAAAGATGATGCTGTTAAAGTGCTGCATTCAATATGCCAGCAAATTTGGAAAAATCAGCAGTGGCTACAGGAGTGGAAAAGTTCCATTTTCATTTCAATCCCAAAAAAGGCATTGCCAAAAAACGTTCCAACTACCATACAATTGCACTCATGTCACATGTTAGCAAAGTAATTCTCAAAATTTTCCAAGCCATCCTTCTACTGTTGATGAACCATGAAGTTTGAGATGTTCAAACTAGAGTTAGAAAAGGCAGAGGAATCAGAGATCAAATAGCCAACATCCATTGGATCATCCAAAAAGCAATGGAAAACTAGAAAAACATCTACTGCTTTACTGATTATGTTAAAGCCTTTGCCTGTGTAATTACTATAAATTGTGGAAAATTCTTCAAGAGATGGGAATACCGGACTACCCTGCTGCCTCCTGAGAAATCTATACGGGGTCAAGAAGCAACAGTTAGAACTGGACATGGAGACTATTTCCAAATTGGGAATTGAGTACATCAAGGCTGTATACTATCACACTGCTTATTTAAATTATATGCAGAGTACATCATGCTAGATGCTGGGCTGGATAAAGCACAAGCTGGAATTGAGTTTCTGGGAGAAATATCAATAACCGCAGATATGCAGATGACACCACCCTTATGGCAGAAAGCAAAGAAGAACTAAATAGCCTCTTGAGAAAGTGAAAGAGGAGAATGAAAAGCTGACTTAAAACTCAATATTCAGAAAACTAAGATCATGGCATCCAGTCCCATCACTTCATGGCAAATAGATGGGGAAACAATGGAAACAATGACACTGCAGCCATGAGATTAAAGGACACTTGCTCCTTGGAAGAAAAGCTATGACCAACCTAGCTGCTGCTGCTGCTAAGTCGCGTCAGTCATGTCTGACTCTGGGCGACCCCATAGACGGCAGCCCACCAGGCTCTCCCATCCCTGGGATTCTCCAGGCAAGAACACTGGAGTGGGTTGCCATTTCCTTCTCCAATGCATGAAAGTGAAAAGGGAAAGTGAAGTCGTTCAGTCATGTCCGACTCTTAGCGACCCCATGAACTGTAGCCTACCAGGCTCCTCCGTCCATGAGATTTTCCAGGCAAGAGTACTGGAATGGGTTGCCATTGCCTTCTCCATGACCAACCTAGACAACATATTAAAAAGCAGAGACATTATTTGCCAAGAAAGATCCGTCTAGTCAAAGCTATGGTTTTTCCAGTAGTCATATATGGATGTGAGAACTGGATTATAGAGAAAGCTGAGCACTGAAGAATTGTGGTTTTGAGCCATAGTGTTAGAGATGACTGTTGAGGGTCCCTTGAGCTGCAAGATCAAATCTATCAATCTTGAAGGAAATCAGCCCCAGGTATTCATTGGAAGGATGTAGGCTGAAGCTGAAACTTCAATACTTTGGCCACCTGATGCAAAGAACTGACTCATTGGAAAAGATTCTGATGCTGGGAAAGATTGAAGGCAGGAGAAGGGGACGACAGAAGATGAGATGGTTGCATGGTATCAATGAATCAATGAACAAGAACTTGAGTAAGCTCCGAGAGTGGTGTTGGTCAGAGAAGCTCGGTGTGTTGCAGTCCATGGGGTCACAAAGAAGAGTCGGACTGACTGAGCAACTGAACTGAACTGAACTGAAGATGGTAGGAGGTGGGTAAAAAAGATCTTGCTGTGATTTTTGTCAGAGAGTGTTCTGAATATATCTTTCTCTAAACTTTTATAGCATCTACCCTTTCATTTAAGTCTTTAATCCATTTTTAGTTTAGTTTTGTGTATAGTATCAATGAATTTTCTACTTTTACTCTTTTTAATTGTTGTCCAATTTCCCCAGAATCATTTATTGAAGATACTGTCTTTGTTGCACTGTATAGTCTCGCCTCCTTTATTGTAGATTGATTGACCATAGGTGTATGGATTTACCTCTGGTCATTCTACCCTGTTCCATTGATCTATATTTCCATATTTATGCAAGTAGCTTACTGTCTTAATTACTGTAGTATTATACTAAAGTCTGAGGTGAGGGAGCTTGACTCATTCAGCTCCATTTTTCTTTCTCCAAGATTGTTCTGGCCATTAGGGATATCTTGTGTATTCATACAACTTTTTAGATTTTTTTTGTTCTTGTTAAGTGGGGAATGCAAATGATATTTAAATAAGGGTTGCACTGAATCTGCAGATCTCTTTGGGTAATATTTTCATTTTCACAATATTGATTCTTCTAATTCAAGAACATAGTGTATCTTTTCATGTTCGTGTCATCTTCAGTTTCTTTCATCACTGTATTATAGTTTTTGGAGTACAGATTATTCCAAGTCCTTTATTCTTTTTGACGTGAGGTTAAACTGGATTGTTTCTTGAATTTCTCTTTCTGTTCTTTCATTGTTAGTGTATAGAAATGCAAAAGATTGCTGTACATTAATTTGAAACCTGAAACTTTATCAAATGGATTGATGAGCTCTAGTAGCTTTATAGTGGTGTCTTTTGGATTTTCTATATGTATGTTTTTATCTTTTGATAGGATACCAAAAGAAAAACTCCCTAGGTCATTAGGTGCCCAGTATGCTACTGGAGATCAGTGGAGAAATAACTCCGGAGAAAATGAAGGGATAGAGCCAAAGCAAAAACAATACAGGTCATGGTGGAGAGGTCTGACAGAATGTGGTCCACTGAAGAAGGGAATGGCAAGCCACTTCAGTATTCTTGCCTTGAGAACCCCATGAACAGTATGAAAAGGCAAAATGATAGGATAGCAAAAGAGAAACTCCCCAGGTCAATAGGTGCCCAATATGCTACTGGAGATCAGTGGAGAAATAACTCCAGACAGAATGAAGGGATAGAGCCAAAGCAAAAACAATACCCAGTTATGGATGTGACTGGTGATAGAAGCAAGATCCGATGCTGTAAAGAGCAGTATTGCATAGGAACCTGGAATGTCAGGTCCATGAATTAAGGCAAATTGGAAGTGGTCAAACAAGAGATGGCAAGAGTGAACATCGACATTCTAGGAATCAGCGAACTAAAATGGACTGGAATGGGTGAATTTAACTCAGATGACTATTACATCTACTACTGTGGGCAGGAATCCCTCAGAAGAAATGGAGTAGCCATCATGGTCAACAAAAGAGTCCGAAATGCAGTACTTGGATGCAATCTCAAAAATGACAGAATGATCTCTGTTCGTCTCCAAGGCAAACCATTCAATATCACAGTTATCCAAGTCTATGCCCCAACCAGTAATGCTGAAGAAGTTGAAGAACGGTTTTATGAAGACCTACAAGACCTTTTAGAACTAATACCCAAAAAAGTTGTCCTTTTCATTATAGGGGCATATCACCCACCTCATGAAAACACACATTCACACACGCATCCATCGATTGCCTTAGGGCAGGTAAACCACTGCCTTCAATCCTTTTGCCCTTTGAGCCCAGAAGGAGCTTATCTTGTGTGACTTTTGTTGATGGAAGAATTAATCAATAGCCAATCTAAGAAAGAAAGAGAAAATTCTACTTGAGCCAATCTGAGGATTATAACCTGGGCAAGAGTCTTTGAGAAAGCTCTGAAGAGTGTTCCACCCATTCAAGTTGAGACAAAGGATTATATTATATACATCAAATGTTGTTGACAGTTTACACAATCCAGATCTACATGTACAAAGTGAGTAGTGAGTCATAGATTGTCACGGCCCCTTACAATACTTAGAAGGAAGATTATTTCCTAAGGAGTTGTTACCATTAATGAGATTCAGAAGAAATCCTATCTCCTAAGGAGATCTGGCTAATGCAGAAGCACAATACATACTAAAGGGGATGGAGGAGGGCCAAATGAGCAAAGAAAAATTGTATGCTTTAGTTTTTCTCATCTTGCCATCAAATCGGGATTTTATTTTGTCACTTTTAAAGAGAGGAAAGTAGGAGAATCATACCTCAGTTCTTCCCAGTGGTCAGAGGACAGGAACAAGAGCCCACGTCAGTCAGGTTAGCTGGCAGAAGAGGCCACCACTTATGTCGCTTTCAGTGAGCTTCACTTCAACAAATTGTTGAATTGCTAGATCTCAAGAAACAATATTACTGAACAATTATTAAGTTTAAGGCACTGTAGCTAGTCTCTAGAGAATTAAAAAAATAAGAAACATATTGTCGGTGACCTTAAAATCTAACAAGAGAGATATATGGGCTTGAAAATTAGTGTAACACATGCCATCCTAAAAGAACTTATATTTATAAGTAGATTCAACTCAGGTTTTGCATTACAGTACTAAATCTGTGATGATATCTAGAAAGATGTGTTTGGATGTGTTTTCTTTTTTTCCTTATGGGATCAGTTTCTTTCCAATAGGAAATCTGGGTTTGCTATCATATCGACTATTTGTTTTTTTAATGCTTGGGTTTGGGGTATCTGTTCTTTGCCTTAATATCACATTCCCTTCCAGCCACTACCCAGTTTTCTATTCCACTTCACAACAAAACTTCCTGAAGGAGATGTCCCTGCTACCACATCTCCTATTCTTTCTTTAACTCACCCTTGATAAAACCTCTGTCTATTGTTCCACTGAACCTACTCCTATCAATATCTACTGAAAGAAAAATGCACAACATTAAAGTTGTGAGTTAAGTTTTATTCGGAACCTTTCTGAAGACCACAACCCGGAAGCCAGCCTCTCAGATAGCTCTGAGGAACTGCTCTGAAGAGGTAAGGGAAGAGCCAGTAGACATATATTAATTTTTTTTTTTTCTCTAGGAAAAACATGGAATCAAGCATGGAAAGACTACTGCTAACCACAAAGAAGTTAATGATTTTATTTAGTGCTTTTCTATTCATATAGTCATGTATGAGTGTGAGAGTTGGACTGTAAAGAAAGCTGAGCGCCAAATAATTGATGCTTTTAAACTGTGGTTTTGGGGAAGACTCTTGAGAGTCCCTTGGACTGCAAGGATATCAAACCAGTCAGTTCTAAAGGAAATCAACCCTGAATATTCATTGGAAGGAATGATGCTGAAGCGCCAATACTTTTAGCCATCTGATGCAAAAAGCCAACTCATTGGAAAAGACTCTGATGCTGGGAAAGATTGAGGACAGGAGGAGAAGAGAGAGACAGAGGATGAGATTGTTCGATGGCATCACCAGCTCAATGGATGTGAGTTTGAGCAAATTCCAGAAGATGGTAAAGGACAGGGAAGCCTGGCATGCTGTAATCCATGGGGTTGCAAGGAGTTGGACATGAATCACAGGAAGGAACTGAAGCCCACTGACTTGTCCAAGTGAAGCCAGCTGCTCTAAGTGGCAGAGGGACTCAAACCTGCATCTCCAAATCTAGATCTCCGAACTCCAAGTTCTATGTTTTGACCCCTACTTCAACTCTTACTGGACCAATATGTTGAATACAAAGTTCTGAACTAAGATTAAAAAGTTGGGTTCAAAAAGAGGAGGATAGAGGATGACAGAGAAGAAGTAGCAGAGCAAGTGAAGGCCACCATTAGACACTGAGAATAACATTCATGGGAGGGTAGGCTTCAGGGACTTGTCTCAGAGTGGGATCAGCATGAACATAACATAACATAAACCCTGATTTGATTTAGGTCATACCTGAATGGTCTAGTGGTGTTGCCCACTTTCTTCAATTTAAGTCTGAATTTGGCAATAAGTCAGCCCATCTTTGAGCCCACCAATATTCCCATGGTATCGATAATTTTCTTGAAGAGGTCTCTAGTCTTTCTCATTCTGTTCTTTTCCTCTTTTTCTTTGCATTGATCGCTGAAGAAGGCTTTCTTATCTCTTGCTATTCTCTGGAACTCTGCATGCATTCAGATGCTTATATCTTTCCTTTTCTCCTTTGCTTTTCTCTTCTCTTCTTTTCACAGCTATTTGTAAGGCCTCCCCAGACAGCCATTTTGCTTTTTTGCATTTCTTTCCCATGGGGATGGTCTTGATCTCTGTCTCCTGTACAATGTCACGAACCTCATTCCATAATTAATCAGGCACTCTATCTATCAGATCTAGGCCCTTAAATCTATTTCTCACTTCCACTGTATAATCATAAGGGATTTGATTTAGGTCATACCTGAATGGTCTAGTGGTATTGCCCACTTTCTTCAATTTAAGTCTGAATTTGGCAATAAGGAGTTCATGATCTGAGCCACAGTCAGCTCCCAGTCTTGTCTTTGTTGACTGTATAGAGCTTCTCCATCTTTGGCTGCAAAGAATATAATCAATCTGATTTCGGTGTTGACCATCTGGTGATGTCCATGTGTAGAGTCTTCTCTTGTGTTGTTGGAAGAGGGTGTTTGCTATGACCAGTGCATTTTCTTGGCAAAAATCTGATTAGTCTTTGCCCTACTTCATTCCTCCTTTCAAGGCCAATAGCCAGACAAACATAGAGATAATTATACTTGCAAGCCACGTTAGGAACATGATTAACTTAACAATATAATATCATGCAATTTGAGCAGGTCAAGCAGAGTGATATGGTAAGTGGAAGCGCATAGATGCAGGTTGTCATCCACCCGGCCAGTCTATGCCTTTTGGTTGGTACATTTAAGCCATTTATGTTTTAGGCAATGATAAACTCAGCAGTGGCCACAGGACTGGAAAAGGTCAGTTTTCATTCCAATCCCAAAGAAAGGCAATGCCAAAGGATGCTCAAACTACTGCACAATTGCACTCATCTCACACGCTAGTAAAGTAATGCTCAAAATTCTCCAAGTCAAGCTTCAATAATACATGAACTGTAAACTTCCAGATGTTCAAGCTGGATTTAGAAAAGGCAGAGGAACCAGAGATCAAATGGCCAACATCCACTGGAACATGGAAAAAGCAAGAGAGTTCCAGAAAAACATCTATTTCTGCTTTATTGACTATGTCAAAGCCTTTGACTGTGTGGATAACAATAAACTTTGGAAAATTCTGAAAGAGTTGGGAAAACCAGACCAACTGACCTGCCTCTTGAGAAATCTGTATGCAGGTCAGGAAGCAACAGTTAGAACTGGACATGGAACAAAAGACTGGTTCCAAATAGGAAAAGGAGTACGTCAAGGCTGTATATTGTCTGTCACCCTGCTTATTTAACTTATAGGTAAAGTACATTATGAGAAATACTGGGCTGGAAGAAGCACAAGCTGGAATCAAGATTGCTGGGAGAAATATCAATCACCTCAGATATGCAGATGACACCACCCTTATGGCAGAAAGTGAAGAGATACTGAAGAGCCTCTTGATGAAAGTGAAAGAGGAGAGTGAAAAAGTTGGCTTAAAGCTCAATACTCAGAAAACGAAGATTATGGCATCTGGTCCCATCATGTCATGGGAAATAGATGGGGAGACAGTGGAAACAGTGTCAGACTTTATTTTGGGGGGGCTCCAAAATCACTGCAGATGGTTACTGCAGCCATGAAATTAAAAACACTTCCTCCTTGGAAGGAAAGTTATGACCAACCTAGATAGCATATTCAAAAGCAGAGACATTATTTTGCCAACAAATATCCATTTAGTCAATGCGAGTCGGACATGACTGAGCGACTGAACTGAACTGAATGGTTTTTCCAGTGGTCATGCATGGATGTGAGAGTCAGACTGTGAAGAAAGCTGAGCGCCAAAGAATTGATGCTTTTGAACTGTGGTGTTGAAGACTCTTGAGAGTCCCTTGGACTGCAAGGAGATCCAACCAGTCCATTCTAAAGGAGATCAGTCCTGGGATTTCTTTGGAAGGAATGATGCTAGAGCTGAAACTCCAGTACTTTGAATACCTCATGCGAAGGGTTAACTTGGAAAAGATTCTGCTTCTGGGACGAATTGGGGGCAGGAGGAGAAGGGGACAACAGAGGATGAGATGGCTGGATGGCATCACCAACTTGATTTACGTGAGTTTGAGTGAACTCCAGGAGTTGCTGATGGACAAGGAAGCCTGGCGTGCTATACTTCATGGAGTTGCAAAGAGTCGGACACAACTGATCGACTGAACTGAACTCATTTTCTTAATTTCTGGGGGTTTATTTTCTGTAAGATACTTCCCTGGTGGCTCAGACAGTAAAAGAGTCTGCCAAAAATGTGGGAGACCCAGGTTCAATCCCTGGGTCGGAAAGATTTCTTGGAGAAGGAAATGACAATCCACTCCAATATTCTTGCCTGGAATATCCCATGGATGTAGGGACTTGGTAGGCTACAGTCCATGGGGTTGCAAAGAGTCAGACATGATGAGTGACTCGACTTTATTTTCTGTAGGTCTTTTCCTTTTCTTGTGTTTCCTCTTTAGAGAAATTCATTAACATTTGTTGTAAAGCTGGTTTGAAGGTCCTGAATTTTTTTAACTTTTACTTGTCTGGAAAGCTTTTGATTTCTCCACCAAATCTGAAGGAGAGTCCTGCTGTGTAGAGTATTCTTGGCTATAGATTCTTCTCTTTTATCACTTTAAATATATCGTGCCATCCCTTCTGATTTGTAGAGTTTCTACTGAGAAATCAGCCTGATGGGAGTTCCTGTGTATGTTATTTGTCACTTTTCCCTTGTTGCTTTTAATATTTTATCTCTATCTTTAATTTTTGTCAGTTTGATTACTGTGTGTCTCAGTGTGTTCCTCCTTGGGTTTATTCTGCCTGGGACTCTGCTTCCTGAACTTGGTTGACTATTTCCTTTCCCATGTTAGGGAAGTTTTCAGCTATTATCTCTTCAAATATTTTCTCAGGTCCTTTCTCTCTCTCTTCTCCTTCTGGGACCTCTATAATGCAAATGTTGGTGTATTTAATGTTGCCCCAAGGTCTCTTAGTCTGTCTTCCTTTCCTTTCATTCTTTTTTCTATATTCTATTCTGTGGCAGTTATTTCCACCATTCTGTCCCCCAGGTCCTTTATTTGTTCTTCTGCCTCAGTTATTCTATTGTTGATTCCTACTAGTGTATTATTCATCTCTGTTTGTTCTATAGTTCTTATGGGTCTTTGGTAAACATTTCTTAGGGGCTTCTTTGATAGCTCAGTTGGTAAAGAATCCACCTGCAATGCAGGAGAACCTGGTTTATTTCCTGGATTGGGAAGATCTGCTGGAGAAGGGATAGGGCACCCACTCCAGGATTCTTGGGCTTCCCTTGTGGCTCAGCTGGTAAAGAATCTGCCTGCAATGTGGGAGACCTGGGTTTGATTCCTGGGTTAGGAAGATGCCCTGGAGAAGGGAAAGGCTACCCACTCTGGTATTCTGGCCTTGAAAATTCCATGGACTGGATAGTCCATTTCTTGGATCTTCTCAATCTTTGCCTCCATTCTTCTCCTGAGATTCTGGATCATCTTCACTATCATTATTCTGAATTCTTTTTTGGAAGGTTGGTTCATTTAGTTGTTTTTCTAGGGATTTATCTTGTCCCTTTGTTACATAACTTTCGGCTTTTTCATCATGATTACCTTTCCATAATATGATTTTTGTACAGCCACTGTGAGGCTGTGCTGCTTCTTGCTCTTCTGCTGCCCTGTGATGGCTGAGGGTAAGAGGCTTGGGTAAGATTCCTGATGGGGGGACTGGCGATGGGAAAATCTGGGTCTTGCTCGGGTGGGTAGGGACTTGCTCAGTTCAGTTCAGTTCAGTTGCTCAGTGGCGTCTGACTCTTTGCAACCCCATATTGAAGCACACCAGGCTTCCTTGTCCATCACCAACTCCTGGAACTTACACAAACTCATGTCCATCGTGTTGGTGATGCCATCCAACCATCTCATCCTCTGTCATCCCCTTCTTTTCCCACCTTCAGTCTTTCCTAGCATCAGGGTCTTTTTAAATGAGTCAGTTCTTCGTACCAGGTGGCCAAAGTATTGGAGCTTCAGCTTCATCCTCAGTCCTTCCAATGAATATTCAGGACTGATTTCCTTTAGGATTGACTGGTTGGATCTCTTTGCAGTCCAAGGGACTCTTGAGAGTCTTGTCCAACACCACAGTTCAAAAGCATCATTCTTCAGTGCTCAACTTTCTTTATAGTCCAACTCTCACATCAGTACATGACTACTGGAAAAACCATAGCTTTGACTAGACAGACTTTGCTGGCAAAGTAATGTCTCTGCTTTTTAATATGCTGTCTAGGTTCAGTTCAGTTCAGTCGTGCAGTCGTGTCCGACTCTTTGCGACCCCATGAATCCCAGTACGCCAGGCCTCCCTGTCCATCACCAACTCCCAGAGTTCACTCAGACTCACGTCCATTGAGTCCATGATGCCATCCAGCCATCTCATCCTCAGTCGTCCCCTTCTCCTCCTGCCCCCAATCCCTCCCAGCATCAGGGTCTTTTCCAATGAGTCAACTCTTCGCATGAGGTGGCCAAAGTACTGGAGCTTCAGTTTCAGTATCATTCCTTCCAAAGAAATCCCAGGGTTGATCTCCCTCAGAATGGACTGGTTGGATCTCCTTGCAGTCCAAGGGACTCTCAAGAGTCTTCTCCAACACCACAGTTCAAAAGCATCAATTCTTCTGCGCTCAGCCTTCTTCACAGTCCAACTCTCACATCCATACATGACCACAGGAAAAACCATAGCCTTGACTAGACGGACCTTAGTCGGCAAAGTAATGTCTCTGCTTTT